>JAVGWN010002449.1:0-11110 GCA_034552555.1 Semaprochilodus insignis
ATGTTCCTTCATCCGTTCATTCCTTTATCCGTGCACCAACACTGTTCTTTCATCCATTCATTCCTTTATCCTGTATCCTAACATTGTTCCTTCATCCATTCATTCCTTTATCCGTGCACCAACATTGTTCATTCATCCATTTATTCCTTTATCTGTGCACTAACATTGTTCCTTCATCCATTCATTCCTTTATCCATGCCCTAACTTTGTTCCTTCATCAATTCATTCCTTTATCCATACACCAACATTGTTCCTTCATCCCTTTATTCCTTTATCCGTGCACTAACATTGTTCATTCATCCATTTATTCCTTTATCTGTGCACTAACATTGTTCCTTCATCCATTCATTCCTTTATCTGTGCACTAACATTGTTCCTTCATCCATTCATTCCTTTATCTATACACCAATTAAATCCGTTCATTCCTTTATTATTCCTTTCTTTTTCCGCTTGTTGCTTCATCGCTCCATTTGTTTGTTTGCTGGTCTGCATTGTGTCGTTCGTTTTTCCGTTCGCACGTTTGTTTATCGGTGTCTTTTGCACTTTCCTTCATGCGTGTGTCTGTTTGCACGTCTGTTCCTTCTGACTTTGCTTCATCCATCTGTCTGTTTGTTTGTTTGTCCGTCCATCTGTCCACACATCTGTTCGTTCCTTCTCCCGTGCATCCGTACGTACGTAGCTTGAGACGAGTGTGTGATGATTCAGGAATGCTAACAGGTGACTAAGCTTCCATGACTCGTTAGCTGCATTAGCGTCGTAGCTTCAGTGCAGAACCAAAGAAGCAAACTTCAGACACTGAACACGTCCTGTCTGTCTGACTCTCCCCGCTGGAGGAGTCCTGGGATTGGTACCGGATATGTCTGATGGTTTTCTAATGGGATCTAAAAGTGTCCTACACACTTTGACAAAAGATGGTTCTTCAAAGGCTCTTTAGTAAAGACGGCGGTTCTCTATAGAACCATGAACACTCGAATAACCTTTTGCATGCCTGAAGGCTTCTTTGCATGGTAGCCACCAGATTGCTTCAGATCGAGGGAGAACATGTGGTATTCGGTTCTGTATATAGGGTTCTTCTGTTGTTACAAGCTTGACACCAGAACCCCGTTCGGCGCTGAATGACACCATATTCAAAACATCCTCCATCAGTCCATCGGTAAGCATGTACATGGTTCTTTGTGTGTTCTTGGTTCTGCATAGAGTGGTTGTATTATACTGAATAGCCCTCGAAGAACCCTCTTTTTTTAAAGAGAGTATAGAACCATTCAAATCTTATATTGATGTATATGGTTCTATATAGAACCTTACACAAAACATTCTCCATCAGTCAATCAGTAAGCATGCAGATGGTTCTGTATGTGTTGATGGTTCTATATAGAGCCATTGTCTTTACTGAATAACCAGTGAAGAACCATCTTTTTGTAAGTTTCTCAGAAATGGTTCTATATAGCTTCAAGACAGGGTTCTGCTGTTGTTACGATGCCAAGCTTGTAACAATAAAAGAACCCTGTTTGGTACTATATGGAACCAAATACAAAACACTCTCCATCAGTCTATTAATAAGCATGTAAATGGTTCTTTATTTGTTAATGGTGCTATATGGAACCATGGTTTCTACTAAACAACCCTTGAAGAACCATCTTTATTAAGAGGGTATAGAACTATGCCTATACTGTTGTACTTGGTTCTGTGTAGAACTTTTCTGAAAGCGGTTTTAAAGGGTTCTGCTATTGTTACAATGTCAAGCTTGTAACAGTAGAAGAACCCTACGTGGTGCTATATAGAACCATATACAAAACGTTCTCCGTCAGTCCATCAGTAAGCCTGCAAATGATTCTTTGCATGTTCGTTGTTCTATATAGAGTCATTGTATTTTTTAAATAACCCACGAAGAACCATTTTTATAAGGGTATAGAACCATTTTCTGCTTATATTGGTGTACATGGTTCTATATAAAATTTCTCTGACATGGTTCTATAAAGCACCATAAAGTTTTGTGCTGTTGTTATGATGTCTAGCTTACAATCAAAGAACCCATGTTTGGTGCTGTCTGGAACTGGATACAAAGCATTCACCATCAGTCCATCAATGAGCAAGTGGTTCCTTGTGTGTTCATGGTTCTAAATGGAACTAAATAAACTTTGAAGAAGCGTTTTTTCCTATGACGGAACCTTTTTACACCTACACTGTGGTACGATGTCAAGCTTGTAACAACAGAGGAACCCAATTTGGTTCTACCTGGAACCATACACAACACATTCTCCGTCAATCGAAAGAACCGTTTCACCATGAAGCATGAAATGGTTCTATATACGGTGGAACTTAATAAAGACTTACTATACAGCCTTTACTGAAGAACCCTTGAGGAACCATCTTTTTGTAAGTGTGTACAGGAAGCTAGTGGCCATTCATTAAGCCGGTTCCCATTAGAAAGCAAAACCATCAGGCTGTATCTAGTCCTAATGGTTCTAGTGGTAGGGGATCTTTGGGCCGAGGGGGATGGGGACGGAGGTTGGGGTGTCCGGGAAAGGATGTCCAGCAGGATTGGGAACTGCAGTTTGACCAGATTGAGTGTACTCGTAGCTCTCGGGGGGGTTAGCCTGCTTGTTGTTGAGGTTCCGTGGGCAGCCACGGTTCTCCGGCCCTTCCTTCCCGTCCCCTCACTCTTTAATAGCTCTTATTGTTGTTCCGTTTCTCTTAATCCTTTTTTCTTTCGGTTTGTTTCTCTTTTAAACGTGTTTGTATGACTGTTTTCCTTCTTTGAATGTTTCAGGAATATGAATTAATTCATTTATTTATTTATTTTTCCCACATGTGTTTCACGTTTATTCAGACACTGTTTTGTTGTTATGTGGCTCCATCTCTAGTCCTGTGCTGTATGTTGACATAGCTGACTGAATTAGTTTATTTATGGTTTTGTCTTTATAGGATAGTCCTTATCAGTGGCAGAAGATCCTTCTATAGTGTATTTTCTGTCCTGCCCTATCGTGATTGTAGCCAAACAGGGTATGTATTCTTCAGCATGCTAACCTCTATTTCCTCCCTTCTCCATCACGCCCTCCCTTTTCTGTTTTCACTCCCCATCACTCCCTCTTATCCCTCATCATTGTGGTTCCACTCCAGACCAGTGAATAGGGGTGCACGATCGGAATCGGAGATATGATTCGGAAAACGGCTGGTTTGGTTTTTTTGATTCTGGCTCATGATGTTATGGCATACATAACGGAGTCAGCAAAGTATATGGGCTTTGATATATATATAAATATATATACACATCTCTGGAAAAATGTAAGAGACCACCTCAGAATGATCAGTTCCTCTAGTTGTACAGTTTCTGGGTTTGTGTTTGACCCAAATGAGCAGTTCTGTTTGATTCTATACCCTACTGGAAACACGTCTCCCAAATTCCAGATCAAATATTGTATTTAGATCTGTTTATTTAGAGAATCACTAATGACCCTCCAGAAGCCTGTTTTTAGAACCATGCTCGCTGTGCATTTCACCCCAGACACCACTCGCCAGTCTCTCTGTAGGTCACTTGAGGTCATCTTACGGTGGTTAAGTGACATTGGAATGAGGTGGCGCTCATCACGGTCAGTAGAGAGTGGTTTTGGCCCTCTGCCAGTCTGTAGCTGTGTTGTCCTGTGTGTTTGCTGCTTGACCTTGTTCTTATGAACCAGACGCTCACTGTATCTGCCAGTAAAGCTAGAACCCTAGAACCTTCTGTTCCTCACTAAGAACCTGCTGTACATGTGGAGATGCTGATTTAAGAAGAAACTGGAGTGGGCTCTTATTTATTTCCAGAGCTGTATATGTATGTACAAATACCTTCAAAATGTTAAGTGGTTTTGGGACATTCCGAAGTGCACGAACAGCACCTTGGTTATATATGATGATTCTGTTGTAGATTCTTTATTATTAGAGCTGTTACTCTTAAGACCAGGGCCTCCATTTATCTGGACATGAGACTTTCAAATCTAGTGTTCCAGATCACAAGGTCTAGTTTATTAGGTTCAGTTTCTTCATCAGAATTTGAGATGATGGTGGGAAAATGTATGATATAATGAAAATAGCTCCTGCAATTTAAAGGTGAATTTGAATTGCGATTTTAATCGAAAAAAAGGAAACAATTAGTCGCTAAGCCCTAATTTTGTCATAGAGCGGTCAGCGTCTTTGATACCAGGCGAAGGAAGATGTGGTCAGCAGAGGAGAACAACACGGTTATCACGCCATCATGTTCGCTAGGCAGAACTTTAGCACCTGTTCAAAAAAGATGGGATGGCGCTTCACATGTCTCAGAGGAAGCACTTGGTAACCTTCACCCTCCCAGCTTGCTAACAGTGGCTGCAATTAGCCATGAATAAACTGGGGAACCAAATAGCCCAACAAATTTGACTACCCACCAAAAATGCACGATCGCCGCACCCCTGCTAATGAATATTTAAAGCGTAATCATAGTCTCTAACAGAAATCCGAAATATTTTACACCTCGATCATCTTGTTTATGCTGCTTGATGCCGTTAAACTTTTATTATTACTGGTTAATTATTCAGCAGCTGTCTGTCAGGGTACCCGGAATGCTCTGCTCAGCGTTTTTGAGCTGCTCAAACGGCCCGTTTAGTAATCAATCACCTGTTTTTTGTCGAGCGCAGACAGATGGACGAGTGAAGGCATGCTTTTTTCACAGACCATGTCCTTGCTCTGACTGCTCGACTGAAAGGGTGTGTCTCCAGTAGGCCCCGAACGGGCTACCAGTCCCTTTCGCCGAAGCTGCTTGTTTTCCTCCTCGCAGTTCACAGCAGCTCTCTGGCACGGGCCTTAATGTTTCCCAACGCTATCTAAAGCTCCGCACCTGTCTGAGACTTGGCCTGTGCTCTCAGCTGACATCATTGGCAACAAAAGACGAAGCCGTTTCCTGTCCTCGGCCGAGCTTTCCCTTTGGACGAGTCCATTAACGTCCATTAATTGGCACTCTTAGAACTACTTTGGCTTGGACTTGCGGTTCTAGGACAAACCTCTGACCTTTGGATCATGCAGAGGTTCTCTACACTTGAAAAGGAGGGTCCTTCGCCCACATATACCTCATTTACAGTATGGCTCTTGCCAATGAGGAACCAGAAGTGGTTCTTTTTCAGGTACCTCGGTTATGAAGAGTGTGAGCACCAGGGCGTAAGAGCTTTGTGCTCGAACAATAGCAACCGAGGGGTACATAAGTTCACATGTTGGGAGTTATTATTGTCTCCTTGGGACGTCCCCACCTCCCTCCTCCTCGGCGGGGGTGGGTGAGAGTTATGACCTTGAGGCCAAAGCTATGTCTGTCTGTCCTGTACTGATAGCGCGCCGACCGGCTGGTTGGGGGGGGAGTAAAAATGGGTGCAGATAAGAAAACGGCCATTGCCAGGCAAGCCAGCAAGCAAGCAAGCAAGCAGGCAAGAACGGAAACGAAGAAATAAATAAATAAAAATAAAATAAATAAATAAATTCACTTTAGAACAAAGCCTTCACCCAAAACAAGCCCCGGCCGGCCACACTGTAGGCATCACATGTTTACCTGTTATGGGGGATGAACTTAGGAACTCCCAAGGATGCAATAAACCCAGTTATTTCCTGTTATGTAACTAAACAAGAGATTATGTCATTTAAGCTGTGAACGGCCTACGGCGAATACTGGACCCAGTTTAGTCTGCTGCAGCGTCTGGCTGCCTTTATAAACAGTCTCCAGAATATTGCTAAGCCTGTGTTTATAGCTTCAGCGCTTTCGTTGATCTAATGCTGTATAAAGCCTGTGGAGCCCGACGGATCTGACATACGGTGGCTGGTTTTGATTGGACTGTTGGGTTCTATTATCTTCTATTGAAATCCTGCTTAAGTGAACCTTACACAGTTTGGCAAGCATTATTTAGACTCTAAGCAACACATAGGAAACGTATTATTTTAAGGGGTTAACAGTCTGGAGCGCCCAGCAAATGACAGACGTTACAGTTAAGTGCTGGGTCCTGGGCACCGTGAGTAATGTGCAAATGAGTAATGTGCTCAAAACTATAAAGGAAGCACAAAAAAGCAAACCACTATGCTGGTACACTGATATTTATCATGTACACTCATCTTCAATAGAACAGCTGCACCCAGAAGGAGGTGTGGGGTTGCAGTGCTGTTGGGAAGGAAGATAAAGGTTACCAGGATCAATAAATGATGATCAATTTAGACTGATATGATCAATATTTATTGAGCTACACGTACAGAAGTCTGTCTCTCAGTATGGTGTTGGGCCGCCATGTTTGCTAACCCAACATGCCAGACGTCTTGGCATTGGAGTTGTAGAGTTTCCGTTTGTGGTGTCAGGAATGAGACTTGGTGGGTAGGTTTGACACCATGATTCAAGTTTCACGCTCGATCGTGCATGTGACATAAGCAAGGACAGGCTTTATCGCTGAAGGATCTGGGAGACCTACAGGGGTTGGACAATGAAACTGAAACACCTGGTTTTAGACCACAATCATTTATTAGTATGGTGTAGGGCCTCCTCCTCCTTTTGCGGCCAATACAGCGTCAGTTCGTCTCGGGAATGACATATACAAGTCCTGCACAGTGGTCAGAGGGATTTTAAGCCATTCTTCTTGCAGGATAGTGGCCAGGTCACTACGTGATGCTGGTGGAGGAAAACGTCCTTCTTGGTGGTATGCTGACATTACCCTGGATACCGTGGCTCTTGATACATCACAAAGACTTGCTGTCTTGGTCACAGATGCGCCAGCAAGACGTGCACCAACAATTTGTCCTCTTTTGAACTCTGGTATGTCACCCATAATGTTGTGTGCATTGCAATATTTTGAGCAAAACTGTAAAACTGTGCTCTTACCTGCTAACTGAACCTTCACACTCTGCTCTTACTGGTGCAATGTGCAATTAATGAAGATTGGCCACCAGGCTGGTCCAATTTAGCCATGAAACCTCCCACACTAAAATGACAGGTGTTTCAGTTTCATTGTCCAACCCCTGTACATGAACCACTGAGAGGGAGAACCGACAGACTGTCTGACATGCGCTGAATGACCCAACAGCCACGCCTGTGGACATTCAGTGAGCAGTGATGTCCTCCATGAGTCGTCCTGTCAGTGCCAGCACCATTGGCAGACGGCTGCACCACGCACATGTGGACTACATGCACACAGACCGCTGCGACGACTGTGCTTAACACCACGTCACCGTCACCCAAGACTGCGATGGTGTCGTGCCAGACTGTCATGGAGTGACTCAGAACGACAGCGGGTCATCTTCAGTGACGAGTCCCGCTTTTGCCGTGGTGGAGGCGCCCAACGAATCCGTGTGTGGAGGCACCAGAAGGCCTGGTGTCACTCCACCTCCATCCCTACCGCACCATCTGCAGGAACTGTGTGAGGATATTCAAGCTGCATGGGATGGATTATCACAGGACACCATTAGGGACCTCTACAACTCCATGCTGAGACGTCTGGCGTGTTGTGTTAGCAAACATGGCGGCCTGACGCCATACTGAGAGACAGACTTCTGTATGTGTAGCTCAATAACTACTCAGCTACTCACTGCATCAGTCGTGTTCATTTTGGTCACTGATAACTCAATAGGAAATTTCCGTACTGTCCCATTCCTAACATTCCCAGCGCACATCCCTCTTTTTAAATAGTGCTGGTTAGAGTCCCTATCTCTTAGGCCCGTCCTCCCCGCGTCACCCACCGCTTGCTACGTAGACATGTGTGGAGCCTTCTCTCAGCGGTTCCTGTTACAGTGATTGATTTTATTGCGGGGACCGAGAGGTCAATTGGTGTGCAGCTCCATTGACGTTCCTTCATCCCGCCGGCTTGGTTTTCATGTCACTGGAGTGAGAGATGGTGTTTGTACTGTACTGAGAGCACATGTATTCCAGTCCTTTCCGTAGTCCTGCCTAGACTGTGCTTGGCCTATGTCCGCTCGCTCCGCTGCTCAGCAAATAAATCTGCTGTTGTAGGTTTTCCAGCTTTGGTGGAAATGGGTGCAATTTGGTGGTTGAGGTTTCCCCTCTAAACGCTTCCTCATGGCTTTCCTTTGCTGAACCTTCCTCGCCTCTATAAAAAGGGACGCTTGGGGGTTATTAGCAGGATTCCTGGTGTTGGGAGGTTTTGCGGATTGAGGGGCTAAAGGAAAGCTTTCGGAACGGTTTGACTTCTTGTAACAGCATTCAGTGTTCATTCGGCATAATGACCCTCTGATTTACCTTCATCAGCTCAGCACATACGTGACTTCGGAACTCTGTTCAGTAGAACAGAGGTATGTACAATGGTATCTGTGACCGGCTCCCGAGTGGCGCAAGCATCCAAGCCTTGGCCTTGCATCAGGAGATGAAGAGTCTGATCCGCATGCGAAGTAAGGCACAGGCCGAAAGCGTCATGCTGGTTGTGTTCAAAACATTTGGGTTCTCGATTCACTCTACCTCAGGGAAGATAACGGGGTATGTGCCCAACAGAATTAGTGGGTTTGCACTGAAATGGAAATTTCCTGGCCAAAAAAACAGAAGCCAATTTTTCCTGTTTTATTAATGCCTTCTATTGAAGCTCCTAAAGACAACACGCTGTTATTATGGATATCTGCTTAATAGGACATAACTAATTTGACGGTTAATAAAACAGTTTGGATAAAATAAACTTACTCCAGTTATCGCAGTACGTAGGCCACGTTTCTGTTGCTGTATGCTGAAAATGGCCATCCTCTGCTCTGTGGAAGTATCAGGTCTTGCTTTTCCAGAGAACCCTGGCTTATCTAATGGATATCTGGGATTCCTATACGACTCGATTGAAGAGGTCATGGCGTATCAGATGTAAAGTTGTCATTAGTCGTTTTGCTAGTAAAGTTCCCGCCATGGGGTCAAAATGGGCAACGAGATCAACGGTTTGTTGTCCCGCATCACATGTCCAGTAGATCTGGTGTCACTCCACCTCCACCTCCACCACACAGTCTGCAGGAACTGCTTGAGAATATTCAAATCGGGGGGCCCTTTAGTGGTTTGGCCAATAAACTGATTGCATCAGGAGTGCTTAATACTGGTTCTGAAGATCTACCACACCTGGCTCTGATATTCAGATGCCCCGTGAAAGCCTAGATTTAGAGCTAAACTGTGCAGGGTGGAAGAGCTCCAGGACAAGGACGGGGCAGCCCCGGATTGGATAATCCGGTGCCTGACTGACCAACGCAGAGGACAGAAGGGAACAGTGCTTTACAGTAATGCAAATTATTTAAGTGTTAGGTTTTGATATTTCATAGTAGACTTATTAAGCCTTTTTTTGGCCCGAATTTCCAGCTGTTTTTCTCCTCCTGAAATTTTAGTGCGTCCCACTTTCATAACCCCAAAAAGCAGGGCATCATAAAGAGTCGGGGGTTCGGGCACGATACTAGAACAGGATTAAAACCATAACCTAACCTATATCCCACATAAATGATGCTTTGCTTACCTAATCGGGTGCAATGTTTGACATATGTGAGTCAGACGGGAGCTTACTAATCGACTAGCATTTAGAGGGCTGACCTGCGGTTAGCTGGTAGGTGAGCGATGTCACATGACCTTGGTAAACCAATGAAATGCAAGGCTTGTCTTTGGACATGGACGTGAGCCAATGGCGCACATAGTATTGTTGGCGAGTGAACATTTTAAATAGTTCATCCCGAAAAGAGGACTAATAGCCTTCCGTCCAGGTATTGCGTCGGATGGAGGACTGGGAGTGGCCTAAAACCGGACGTGTGGCCACCCTACTACCAAGTAGTCCATTTTGAGAAAACGCTCATAAAAAACTGAGGCTGTGTTGAAACTGACACGCTACTATACTACACACTGTATCCTACGGTAGTATGTACTGCACACTGTATACGCCCCCTGTGTGTAGTATGCAGTACAGTAACACGTTCTGACCTACAGTGTAGTATACTAATACAGTCACATGACCAGTTACCTCACATTTACCTCAGAGCTGTTATTACTGTATCCACTGTTTAGAGCTAGCTGCTGCTAACGCTGCTCAGTTCACCTGAGATACGTTTAGCCTAGCTATTAGCTACCCTCGGCTATTTCCCTCTAAGACCTGTATATTTTAATTTTCTGAGGCTCATTCTGATGAAAACATACCCCACTACAATCACTACACCCACATTGAAGAGCTGGTTGTGTTTTGCTCCCCAGTGTTACCTGGCACCATTGGCTGTATTCGAAATGGTACACTACTATACTGCACACTGCATGCTACAGTAGTATGTACTACATACTGCCCCCTGTGTGTAATATGCAGTACAGTAACAGGTTTTAACATACAGTGTAGTATACTAATACAGTCACATGACCAGTTACCTCACATTTACCTCAGAGCTGTTATTACTGTATCCACTGTTTAGAGCTAGCTGCTGCTAACGCTGCTCAGTTCACCTGAAATACGTTTAGCCTAGCTGTTAGCTACCCTCGGCTATTTCACTCTAAAACTGATCCTCTAAAGCGAGTTCATCTTTTATTAATCTTCAGACCTGTATATTTTAACTTTCTGAGGCTCATTCTGATGAACACACACCCCTCTACAATCACAACACCACATTTATAATTTTACTGAAGCAAGCTGAGAGCTGGTGAGGCCGCGGTGCATGATGGGATACAGTACACCATGAAGATAGCTCCACCTGTGTACTGGAGTAGAACACCATCCGGGGATCTACAGTGCACTACAGATCTTCAGTTCGGTCACATACTGCATACTACATACTACTTTTAGGAATATTTAGTATGTGAGTAGTATGTAGTATGCCGTTTTGAATACAGCCTATATTTCTGTCTTTTTACTGTCATTAACTCGGTTTAGATGTGGACGAGGTGTCTAAAGTAGCTGCAAATGGGGCAACAGCACTTTGCAACCTACGACCTACAACCTGCAATTCATAACCCTATGTTTTGAACGCAAACAGCAGGGGGCGATCTGGTCTTTCCTTGTCCGTGTCCCAGAACTTGAGTGCATAATAGCCCTTTGTCTCTCTCTGGGGGTGGTTAGGATGTCCTCCCTCATCCCTCTATCACTCTTCGCCATGCTAGCCAAACTAATGGCAGATGTAGCAGAATTAGCATTCTCCT
>JAVGWN010002450.1:0-11110 GCA_034552555.1 Semaprochilodus insignis
TCTTAGTGAGGAACAGAATGTTGGGTTCTAGCTTCACTGGCAGATACAGTGAGCGTCTGGTTCATAAGAACAAGGTCAAGCAGCAAACACACAGGACGACACAGCTACAGACTGGCAGAGGGCCAGAACCCCTCTCTACTGACCGTGATGAGCGCCACCTCATTCCAATGTCCCTTAACCACCGTAAGATGACTCAGGTGACCTACAGAGAGACTGGCGAGCGGTGGCTGGGGTGAAACGCACAGCGAGCATGGTTCTAAAAACAGACTTCTGGAGGCGTCCAGAATATTTGATCTGGAATTTGGGAGACGTGTTTCCAGTAGGGTATAGAATCAAACAGAACTGCTCATTTTGGTCCAACACAAACCCAGAAACTGTACAACGAAACTGATCAGTTTGATGTGGAGTTTGAATTTTTCCAGAGCTGCATATAGGCTCACTGGACCCACAATGAGTCGCCTGTGACTGAGCCGTACCTAACAGCCTGTAACCCCTCCACCAGCACCAACAACAGCTGTGACTGGATTGGGCATGTACTGGGCAAGGTTCTGGATGTAGCCACATCAGTGTTCAGACACTCTCACATCAAAGAATTGGTCAGTTGGTCCAGATTTGGTGGATGCCTTCCCTGGCACAATTCCGAGGAGAATTCCCTGTAGACTGGGATTTTAGCCACTGCTGGTAGACCCATATGACCGTACGCTTCCATACACCTGCAGATTCAGCTACTTCCTTCACACTATGGTCTTTGGCACACCCACATGCAGTCTCTCATCATTAACATCTGCTCTGGAGCCATTTTCCACACATGGAACGAGACATTCCCTGCACTGTACCACCTCTTCCCAATCTATGGATCCAATCACTCACACCCCGCAGGGATTTATAGCCCCATCATCCTCGTGCAGCGCCATCTGCTGGAGCCTGATGGTACTACCCCATTAAACAGGCAGGGGGACTAATTTTTGACCAGTTAGCTTGTATATGTATGTGCATATGTATGAATTTTCCTCACTGCAGTGATAAAGCCACATATTCACCCCCTCAATAAACAGCTTAGTGTTTACAGTTGGTGCTTCCGTTGTTGCTGTATCCTCTGTGAAATAGAGCTCTTATATACACACACCTCTTCTGGTGCACATCCGTCATGGAGCCTTTCAGTCATAACAATCAGAGTATATCTGGATAAACTACAGGGGCTCAGTGACTCTGCGTGCTGTTGACTCAGCATTTTGTCACTACTATGTTAAATTAAAGCCACATCGAGACACAGAAAGCCCCAGTAAACACGCTTGAACAGGCTGTACACAGAAACTCAGTCAGCCTGTCAGATAAACAGTCCAGAGAGCTCTCAGTAAAGTAGCACACTGACCCCGAGCACGAGTAATGATGGTGAATCAACTTTCACCAGCGACAAAAATGAAATACAAAAGATAAAATGGATGCGGTGATAACAGAGATGAGCTCCATCCAGACCTCACGTGACTGCAGTGTTGTGATATGCTGTCGCCACCTCAGCCCCCATATATACCGACCAGCTGTTTCTCTTTTCCCCCCTACAGTGACATATTTGATGCCATGTTTCCCGTCACCTACATTGCAGGAGAGATCGTCATTCAGCAAGGTGCAGCTTTAGTTCGGTCTTTTTCTAGTTTAATGCCTTTTAAATGCACGGAAATCAATAAACCAGTTATTATTGTCTTGTTTCCGCAGGTGATGAAGGGGACAACTTCTACGTAATCGATCAGGGAGAGATGGATGTAAGTACCACTCTGGAATGAATCATCTTCCATTCCGCGTATCCTTACTGTCCAAAACTCCCTGTGTTCTGTCCTTTACGTCAACTCAGGATGAATGGACCGACAGGGGGTCTAAAGCATGTGGTAAATAACTTATTAGCATTGTAAGATGACCAGTGTCGCCTTCACTTGGGAACACTTCACGCCAGACACACTGACCAACCAGTCATGTGATATCAGTAGGTAAACTGATTTATGAGGGGGCGTGACCTCAGGGGACGTCTCGGGAACGCCCACACCTGTATAAGCTGTGAGGTGTTGTCTTGTGAGGGAGGTTGAACACTGGCCAGCGTGCTCATGGCAAGGAGACGGGAATGATCAGAGTCTGAACGAGGCATGGTGGTGGGTTCCAGACGGATGGGACATTCCGTTTCCGAAGTTGTCCGGCCATTTTAACATTCCTTGAGCCACAGTGTCACGTGTGCACCAGGAATATATCATAGACCACAGTACCACCCACAGTGCACAGCGCAGTGACCGCCCACGGGTGCTTAGTGATGGTGACCGGGGCGTCTGGCTAGAACTGTCCGTGTGAACAGACGAGCGGCCAGGCTGTGGTCCGTGAGTTTGTATTGGCTGAGGATCCGTCTCTGCTTCATATCCCGGATAATTTTTTATTTTGCCATCTTTGTCTTTATTGGTTTTAACAAGTTTTAATGCTTACAACAACAACAACAACATGTTCAAACACAAAACTCGATAACAAAAAGAAAAGAGGAAAGAAATGAAGTCGAGGATCATGTGCTTATCAAGCCATTGTCTACTTGCGTCGCTTCTGTGCGTCAGGCGGGAGATTTTAAACTTTGCAGAGTGTTACTTATATGGTCTCAGGTTCTTGCGGCACATGAGTTAAATATCGTCACTGTCCAAAGAAGAACAAGTATCTCCAAAACAGTGACTTTACAGGGGAGCCCAGAAACCTAATAGAATTCTAATGTAAGTCAACGGAACCAGACTTTTTTCCAAGCAGGTCTGGGCCATTGTTGGTCCGTGCATCTCTAAATTTGCAGGCAGTGTAAACAGCAGCTGTTGTGTTCAAATGATGCATAAAAGTCAAAATCAACAAAAATTGACCTACATGTTTTTCATTGGACAGTGACGATGTGTGTTCTCCAGAAAGTCAATGGATGGACCCCAAATACTATAAAGGATGAATATTGACTTTTGATGGCATAAGTAATTTTTTTCAGGGGGCAAAGTTGTGGATAATTCACCTAACCGTTTATCTACACCTGGTGTATGTGTTCTTTTCCAAGATAATGTACCAAGTTCTACTTTTCTAAAAGCTGTTGTTGTCTTTGTCTGATTTTGTAATTGGATATAAACCCAGTATGAAGAGCTTTGGGTCCAGTGGTATCTGTATATACAGGACGTCCTGGATACAATCTCTCACTGCTTCCCGGTGCTGTCTTACGTGGACACACGGCCACAGACAATTAAAGAGAGGCCACACGTGGTACACTCATCACGTATAGCACTATAGTATGTGTTAAGCCTTTCTGGGGTTATACGTGCGTAGTAGTGAAATATGATGCAGTAATTTAAGACGCAAGTTAACTGTTTGTGCCCGGACGATTTATTTATTTATTTATTTATTTATTTATTTATTTTTTGAGTTTTGGATTGAAATTGAAGGTGTTTAAACACCTGAAAGGTCCAGAGCTGAACTCCTACAAGGGATAAAATGTCACAAACATAGGTGCAAATATTTACATGCATGTTCTAAACGAACCTGCTCAGGCCCTTTCACACATACCACCACCGTGTGGTGTGAACGTCATGTTTTTAGAGAACTGGCAAGGTGAGCTGGCGTTTTTCCAGATGCCATGAGCGCCGTGCAGCAGAAAGCAGTTAGCTAAGCCATGAAAATGGTCCAGAACTGCTAATAACACTTTCAGAACCGAACTATTTCATTCACAGCTGTTTTCAAATGGAACAGTAGTTCCGTATTCCATACAGGTTTCCCGATTAGCCTATCAGGCTTGCGGCGATTGCCCAAGTCGGAATGCTGTCGCGGTACACAAATGTGCTGTGCTCTTTTACAAGTTCTGTTTAATTGATTGGGTTTATTGAGTGATCGATTAACTGCATGGCAGATACCGTAACCGTGCTGCTTTAATGTGCTCAGTTAGTCCAAAGCGGTCAAGAACAAATGCTTGCTTATGACGGTCCATTTTAAGCTCCAGGCGTCCACATTGCGGTAGGGACGTTACAAGGATGATCATATCTGGAATATTAAAAAGTTGAGTGAAAAAAAAAAATCGAATGGTAAATTAGGATCTTCAGTCATATGCAAATCAGCTTTTCTAATATTTCTCATGCTCATATTAAAGCTCCGTTACGGTCCTGTCCTCTATCCTCCACCAGAGGGCGCCGTTTGGTCAGATGTTCCAGTCCGTTTGGATTCGAGCTGCTTCGTTAATCAACCCAAAGCACAAACACCCGAGGTTCCCCCCAGATTTAGTTAGGCCTGCCTTAGAAACCAAAGTTGAGACCCTCTTTCACATTTCAGCCGCTGTGCCGATGTGGTCAATAGCACTGCGAGGCCAAGAACCCACGACGTGCCGGTCACGGTGCTCCTTATATCTGTTGAGCATCTGATTTGACTGAAATGCCCCTCCCTGCCCTGCAGCACTGTGAGACCACCTTCTTCTCTTTGGCAGGTATATGTAAACAGCGAGTGGGCGACCAGCATCGGCGAAGGCGGCAGCTTCGGAGAGCTGGCGCTGATCTACGGCACCCCTAGAGCGGCCACGGTCAGAGCCAAGACCAACGTCAAACTGTGGGGCATCGACAGGGACAGCTACAGGAGAATACTGATGGTAATACGGTGCTCAACAGATCTGCACAGCGGATACGCGCACTTCACGAATCAGCTGCTAATGTTTTCCTGTACTGGACTCTCTGCCCTCAGGGAAGCACTCTGAGGAAGAGGAAGATGTACGAAGAGTTCCTCAGCAAGGTGTCCATTTTAGGTAAGTGTTGCCTGAATGGACGCGTCTCTACTGACACAGTTTTAACTGACCCTCTGGTTTAAGGTGGTCTGTACCCCGCTCCAGCACGTGTGATCGCCCCCAGAGCCCAGTTTATTTGGCTAGTGTGGTTGCCCCATATTGTGCCCAGGCCAGCTTGAGGAGGTGGACTCGGGCACGGTTCAGTTGGACTCGTAGTACACCTCGAGTGTGATCGCTAACCAGGCTGGAGCACTGTAATGGATAGAGACACTTGGAGGAATCATGAACCAGCCATTCAAGGACATTCTTGAGGAACCTGATTGACCCAACAGCCACGATTACAGACATCCAGCGAGCAGTGATGTCCTCCATGAGTCATCCTGTTAGTGCAGCACCATTGGCAGACGGCTGCACCACGCAGGACTACATGTACACAGACCGTTACCACGACTGTCCTTAACACCACGTCACCGTCACCAAAGACTGCAATGGTGTCGTGCCAGACTGTCATGGAGTGACTCAGAACGGCAGCGGGTCATCTTCAGTGACGGGTCCCGCTTTAGTCTTGGTGGTCAGCACCAAGATGAACGGTTTGTTGTCACACGTCCAGAAGACCTGGTGTCCCTCCACCTCCACCCCTACCGCACCATCTGCAGGAACTGTGTGAGGATATTCAAGCTGCATGGGATGGATTATCACAGGACTCCATTAGGAACCTCTACAGCTCCATGCCGAGACATCTGGCGTGTTGGGTTAGCAAACACGGCGGCCCGACACCACACTGAGAGACAGACTTCTGTATGTGTAGCTCAATAAATATTGATCATATCAGTCTAAATTTATCATCAGTTATTGATCCTGGTAACCTTTATCTTCCTTCCCAACACACCTGCAATCCCACACCTCCTTCTGGGAGCAGCTGTTACTTTGATGATGAGTGTGCTATGGATATAGTCATCATGTCGCTCAGCACTGCTAGTATCTAACATGGTCCCCTGTGGTTTGCAGAGTCTCTGGACAAGTGGGAGCGTTTGACGGTGGCTGACGCGCTGGAGCCGGTGCAGTTCGAGGACAGTCAGAAGATTGTGGTGCAGGGAGAACCGGGAGACGAGTTCTTCATCATACTGGAGGTGCCTGCATGCGTTCTCCTCTGCGTTCTCTCTCTCACTGCCGTCTTCCTGAAGCTGAATCCTTGTGTTTGTGGTTCTACAGGGCTGTGCGGCCGTGTTGCAGCGAAGGTCAGAGAATGAGGAGTTTGTAGAGGTGGGCCGGTTAGGACCCTCAGACTACTTTGGTGAGTGTGCTCAGACAGAGTACCTGACCTCACTAATCCTCAATCAAATCCTCACAGCAATGTTCAACATCAGTAATACTCAATCAGATCCTCACAGCAATGTTCAGCATTAGTAATAAGCAATTAAATCCTCACAGCAATGTTCAGCATCAGTACCTGACCTCACTAATACTCAATCAAATCCTCACAGCAATGTTCAACATCAGTACCTGACCTCACTAATACTCAGTCAAATCCTCACAGCAATGTTCAACATCAGTACCTGACCTCACTAATACTCAGTCAAATCCTCACAGCAATGTTCAGCATCAGTACCTGACCTCACTAATACTCAGTCAAATCCTCACAGCAATGTTCAGCATCCAGTGTAGAAGAGTAGAGGCTGTTACTGCTGCAGAGACTCACTGTCCGCCGCCTGTCCTGTCTCTCTCCTCCAGGTGAGATCGCCCTCTTGATGAACCGTCCCCGTGCTGCCACCGTGGTGGCCCGCGGCCCACTCAAATGCGTCAAGCTGGACCGGCCGCGGTTCGAGCGCGTCCTGGGGCCCTGCTCGGACATCCTCAAACGCAACATCCAGCAGTACAACAGCTTCGTCTCCCTGTCCGTCTGAAGCCCCTCCCACCGCCTCACGTACACAAACTTGAAGCGCAGGGTCCATCCGTGCAGTCGGCTTTTACTCCTCCACTTTTACTCCTCCACTTTTACTCCTCCACTTTTACTCCCCTTTTATCATGTTACAGGCTTACCGCTGCTGAGGAGGAGCTCCTTCAGCCTGTCAGAGTTCCTGCTTAGTTCAGTGTGTGAGGTGTAAACAGAGCAGGTTTGGTGTGAGGAGGTTCAGATGTTCTTTACAGTGGTGGTGGTGGTGATGGGAACCAGGGTTCTCCATGTCTAGAAAACACATATAGACACTTTATTAACTACTACCAGTGAACCTACACGTGTCTTCTGAGTGTATATGGAATGTTGATGATGGAAAATCTGGAAAACCTGGAAATACTAAGTTTCTTTGGGGGACTATTTTACCTCACAGCGCCCTGCAGCATGTATCCCTCCACCATGAATAGAGTTTAAGGCTGAAATCTTCTCCACACTATCATAAACAGCGTCTCAGACATCAGGCAGCGTATTCAGAACCACCTCATGTAGGAACTTTCTGTGAGGGAGCTTTTAGAGGGGGACGTCTGGTTACCTTCACCACCACTGTAAACGGCTCTGAACCGCTGTAATCCGCTTTGTTCACATCTTAACTATTGATGGAATTCCGTTTCATTGAGCTTTGCCACCCCCCGCCCCCCCCGGCCGCCATCAAATCCCAAACCCGTGTCCGACGTACCGCTGAAGGGACAATCAAACCGAACCCATTTGAGATGCGTCGGCCCTTCCTGAGCAGCGCCTTTGCGTTGAACTGTCTAAGACAGCAGTCAGATTCTATTTTTATCCCGTCTGCTCGAGGAAGGCGCGTCTGTTCCCTCCTTTTGGCGTACTGTGGTTTTAGTTGGAAGTAGTTTTCTAAGGATAGTTTTGTAAGAATTCCGAGCAGTTGTAATGAAGTACTCGTTCTCTTCACGTCCCTGAACCGCGAGTGTAAGCATGCTTATAAGGTCATTCTTTATTAAGCCTCATGTGTCTTGCCCCCTCCTGCTATCTAGAACTGTAAGAATGGGCTCTGAAGATGCTGTGTGTGCAGCGTTCTCTGAATGAAGGAATTATATATCTATTTTTTGTTTGTTTGTTTGTTTGTTTGATTGTTTGTTTTCCATCACCATTCCAGCGTAGGTACCCCGTTGCATGTTGAAGCACGTTTTAGCTGTACACGTTTTTCAGTTTGCCGCAGAGAAGAAGACTGGCTTACTGGTGGTATGTCTTTAGCTTCAAAGCCAGTGCCAAAATGCGGGTGGCAACTTCACGTCTACGTCAGATTGACAGTTAGCGATTCATGCAACGGAACAATTTGAGGCACAGACGCTGGTGACATCCCGTCATAATGAAAGTAACACAACCCAGTAGGGCTCGGGAATGAGAAGTCATCCCTGTGACTCATTGCGGCATGGGAACGAGATAATTAAGTCAGGCTCGTTAGGTCATGGCAGCAGGGAACGAGATAATTAAGTCATGCTCGTTAGGTCATGGCAGCAGGGAACGAGATAATTAAGTCAGGCTCGTTAGGTCATGGCAGCAGGGAACGAGACAATTGAGTCAGGCTCGTTAGGTCATGGCAGCAGGGAACAAGAAAATTGAGTCAGGCTTGTTAGGTCATGGCAGCAGGGAACGAGATAATTGAGTCAGGCTCGTTAGGTCATGGCAGCAGGGAACGAGATAATTGAGTCAGGCTCGTTAGGTCATGGCAGCAGGGAACGAGAGAATTGTTTTGCAGCCATGACTTCATAAAGTCTGGAAACGAGATAATGATAATTTGCTCTGGCCATTAATTAGTAAGGCAAAGGAATGAGATAATTAAGTCACAGCAATGATGCCGCCTGGTCCCGGCTCGACTCGACTCTGCTCTCCTTCTTTGCTGCTTCAGTAGGTAAACCTGGTCCTATTTGTGATGTCACCTCCGTTGAGGTTCCAGGTGAGCTGAGGTGACTGGGGACTCCTGATTGGTAGGAGATAATCGTCACTCTCACCCTCAACACTTATGTTAATGCTAGCTACCAGGTTAGCGTAGCCTCTCGAGGTTCCCCCTACATTGAGGTGGACTATACCTGCAGTGGAGAACGACGTAGCTGCTACCTAAAGCAAGTAGAATAGAGTCGAATCAAGTCGTACCGTGCGGTGGCTGTAGTGAGGCATGGGGGCGGGATTTATCTTGTGGCTGTGGCTTAGTAACGAAAACAAGATAATAAAGTTGGGTCTATGAAGTAGGCGTAAGAACAAGATAATTATCTCGTAGTTAGGACTTTTATGTTATGTGCTGGCCATCAGTTAGTAAGGTGTGCGGACAAGATGATTAAATTGTGATCGTGTAAGAAGTCACAGGAATGACTTGGCAAGGAGTGGGAACGAGATAATATGGGCTGGGCATGAAATAGTAAGGTAGAAGAACGAGATAGTTGAGTTGTGATAATTAGGGCATGCCAGCGACCTAGTAAGGAGTGAGAACGAGATAATTTGTCCTGGTCATGACTTATTGCGACTGGGGAGTGAGAAATAGTTTGTGGCTATGATTTAATACGGAGTGGGAATGAGACGGCATGGCCATGACTTAGGAATAGGAATGAGATAATTAAGTTGTGGTATTTAAATCAAGGCAACAATGTTTTCTACCGCTTGGTACCATCTTGACTTGAAATTAGGCATAGGAACAAGATAATTCTCATAGCTGTAAATTAGTAAGGCATGAGAACGAGATAATTAAATTCTGGTTATTAAATCAGGGCGATCACCTTAATAAGGTGTGAAAATGAGCTTAACTGTTACGATAAATTAGGCATAAAAATGAGATAATGATCTCATAGCCGTACAGCTCTACTATTTAGTAAGGCGACTATGAGATGATTATCTCATAGCTGTAATTTACTAAGTCATGACAGCGAGATAATTAAATCGTGGTACTTCAATCATGGTGACGGCCTTAATGAGGTGCAGAAATGAGAGAATCATTATGACTATAAATTAGGCATAGAAACAAGATAATTATCTCATGGCTGTAATTTAGTAAGGTGTGAGAACGAGATAATTAAATCATGGTGACAAGCTTAGTAAGGTGTGGAAATGAGATCTAATCAAATTATGACTACGAATTAGGTGCGACAGTGAGAGAATTATCTCGTAGCTGTGACTTGGTGAGCTATGAGCACGAGGCGTTGTGGCTGCAACTTGGTAACGTGTGGGAATGAGATAATTGACTTGGCAAGGCCTGAGAATGAGATGAGACATTTCTGTGCCCTGAATGACCACAATTTAATTTTGACATAATTATCTTGTTGTGACGCCGTACTGAGCGCTGGCCACGCGTTAGGGTCCTGTTCCCACGTCCTGGTGAGGGTTATTTTGGTTAGGATGTGATGTCACCCACCGTGTCGGTAATGATGTCACCCACAGACGAGATTTCCGAATGAAAGCGCCAGTATTAGAAATGCTGTCAGTATGTTCCACACCGGGAATTTTACGTTCTACTTTCTGGTCTACTTTAGAAGCTCGGTGCCGTTGAGCATTATGGGATGCATGCTTGCTCCGTAGTTTCCTGCTCTTCGTGCTATTAAACCCCTGCAGTTCTGATGTTGCGTGAACTAGGCTGCGTGGACTTCCAGCAGGTTAGTGGAGCTAGTGGCGTAGAGAGAGCAGCCGGGCGAGGAGCGAGTGAGGACGCGAGGTTCACGGCGTAACCCGGTGTACTGTATTGTTCGGTGCAGCCTTACTGAGGGTGATTGTACACGTTTGGACGCAGCCATCGGTCATGTTGAATTCTGGATGTAGAAGGAACTTGGTAGCTCCATCATGTTTGAGTAACTGATATAGGATTTTGAGATGTATTGCTCGTGTGCTATATCGGACCCCCTTTAAGAAGGTCACACCTGGAAGATCAGCGCTTTAATAGGTTCATATTTGCTTCATTTCTGTCCTAGGTCACTGTTACCCGCCACGTTTCACTTCATTCCTGCACATTATCTGTTTATCAAACTCCACACCTGTACAGGTCAGTGATCTCACTGCACACCAGCTAATCCTGGCAGTCGAAGGGGAATTCCACCCATGTTCCAGAATTTCGGAGGCTTTGAGATGTAAACAGAGTGATTCAGAGTGGGTTTGGTTTGGAATGGTTCAGATTTATTCACCCCCAGTGAACCTACACGTGTCTTCTGAGTTTATATGGAATGTTGATGATGGAAAATCTGGAAAACCTGGAAATAATAAGTTTCTTTGGGGGACTATTTTACCTCACAGCGCCCTGCAGCATGTATCCCTCCACCATGAATGGAGTTTAAGGCTGAAATCTTCTCCACACTATCATAAACAGCGTCTCAGACATCAGGCAGCGTATTCAGAACCACCTCATGTAGGAACTTTCTGTGAGGGAGCTTTTAGAGGGGGACGTCTGGTTACCTTCACCACCACTG
>JAVGWN010002451.1:0-11109 GCA_034552555.1 Semaprochilodus insignis
TATGTGTGTTGTAGACATGGAGACCCCTGGTTCCCATCACCACCACCACTGTAAAGAACATCAGAGCCTTTAAGTTTTTCTACACTGAAGTCTTTTACATCAAACCACTCTGAAAGACTTTGCTGGCATTTGAACGATTGAACTACACAAGGGTTTGAAAATAAGGCCCCTCTACGGGTATGTAGGTGGAGCACTGAGAACTGAGCACCAAAGACACCCCTGCACGTAGAGGCATGGAAAAAGTCTGTCTTGATTATCTTTCCTGACAGTCTTTAAAAGACCGGCAGACCTTAGTCGCTGGTGTGGGTCTTGTGGGTCTTTCCTCTGTATGAGTCCCTGTTTAATAATCTTCTTCCTCTTCTTGAGGAAACTCAAGAAGTTCGAGGTGAGTGTTTAAACACTGTGTCCACTCACTGTCCACTCTATTAAACACTCCTACCTTGCAGGTCACTATTAACCTTGATCCTGAAATGTGGGAAACAGCTACAAACGAAGGAAAACGCTTGAGAATGTGAGCCCAAACTTTTGACTGAGACTAAAGATGAACATTCCAGTCCAGCTTTTAGGAAATGTCAGGCGTGCTGTTGGTCTGGACCGTGTTATGATATTGGTGTTCTTTTTGGCTCTCTGCCTTTTCAGTGACATGTTGGATTTCCTCGCAGGGCCTCGATGGGCCCCCAGCCACTGCGTGCCACAGTAACGGCCTGTGTGAGGGTGGAGCGTGTCAGTGTTCTCCTGGGATTTCTGCTCGTTATTGGAACAGTGTGTTCCTGATTCACACTCATCCTGCCTGGTATTTTTATCTGAAGGACTCTGTTCCATTCATGAAGACAAAACGCTGGCGATAGCAAACCGAGAGGAGCGGAGGGGGGATATATAACGACCTATTTAAGTGACACCGAGGGACACTGAGTGCTACGGACACAGACCACAGTGATTTGAGGACCAATTAAATGCATTAACTTGTCTTCATAGGCAGTACAGTACAGTTACCCACTTTCATAACTACTGACAATTATTAAAGTGGGTGTTTCTAATACAGTGGCTAGTGTGTGGAAACACAATGTAGGTGTTTCTAATAAAGTGGCCAGCAAGTGAAACCACAAGGTAGGTGTCTCCAAAAAAGTAGCCGTTAGGGGAGGAACAAGGCAGGTGTTTCTAATAAAGTGGCCAGTAAGTTGAACCACAAGTTCTGTATTTCTAATAAAGTGGCCAGTTGGTGGAACCACAAGGTAGGTGTTTCCAGTAAAGTGGCTGGTTAGTGTAAGTACAAGATGTGTTTCTAACAACGTGGCCAGTGTGTGGAACCACAAGTTCTGTGTTTCTAATAAAGTGTCCAGTGTTTGAAAGGGTCTTTCTAATACAGTGGCCAATCTATTTTAAGTACAAGGTAGGTGTTTCTGAAAAAGTGGCCAGTTAGTGGAACCCCTAGGTAGGTGTTTCGAATAAAGGATCCATAAATAAAGTGGCCAGTTGGTGTTTTTGGGCCCACCTCAAAATCTGTGTTTACAAATACAGCGCAGTGCAGTCTGAGCAGTGAGTGCAGCAGCGTGACGCTGGTAGCCGTGAGTAAAGAATGTGTTCGTAATGAGCTAAACAGCATGGCAGACGTTCTCCAGCACTTGAGCTAATCAGACTGGTTTGCGCTGCCATTGTGTGCATTCAGCAGTTGGACCACTGAAGGATGATTCCGCAGATGGCTGGATGGGAGTGTTTCTATGGCTGTGACGGAGAAGATGAACCGGTTTCTATGGTAACTCTGTCCTCAGTGCTTGCCTTTGCACGCTTCAGGATCATCTGCAGTAAACTCTTGTGACCCTTTACCCATTAGACTATTACACACTTATACGACATTAATGCACATAAATAAAGCGTCTTCCAGAGGAACTGATGGCTGGTAAACAGTTATAAGGCACACAGTAACGATGCTGATGGGCTGAAACAGGCTTGCTCCAACAATGAGTCTCAGTGACTGAATACAGCCACAGTATGCGCACACACACACACACCACAGCAGACAGGACACTAATGCTCATCAACAAATCCACTCCAGATGTCTTATAAGTGCATATCTTAGCATGCTGATCATTATGTTTCCCCATGCAGCCACTCATAAGAAGAGGATGGACTGGCGTGATCAAAGTCCTGATGCCTGCACGTAGGCGGATGGAGAGGTAGCTGGAGTTCAGCATCCCGCGCTCCTTCAGCATTAGAGAGAAGGAACGCGGCTAATTGTTTCTTTGAAAAGCCGCCTCCATCAAATTTTTCCTTGGCATGAAATCAACAAGCAGGAGCTGCTAAGTGTTCCTGTGGAAGTGAATGAAGATGAATGGTGGAGGAGGACCGCTGACCAAAAATGTTCCCGCTTCCGGTGTTGGCTAATGGATACAAAGGACAGAGGCTGTACACTGACAGTGTAAACACAGTGACAAACAGTACGTCTAAGGATGCTTAGCGAGGAAAGCAGCTAGTGAAAGTACAGCATCAAATCAAAGCATTGATCATTTTGCAGGAATGCAGATTTTCGGAACAACTTTCTCAGCCAGCCCCCCACCGGAGTAAAGCTTGGAATATTCGCTATTCATTACTGCCGAAGCTCCCAAGCCTAAATGAAGGATGCAGCCCTGGTATACAGAACCACTCGGTAGTTTGACGTAATGACGTAGCTATTTGCTGGCTGGTCCTACTTTTATGTTGGTATTGTGCCACCGTAGCCTACTGAAATATTACAAACCAAACAACTATCAATTAAGTTCAGTTCTCTCACACAGACACCAAATAAATGACAGCAGTGCGCATTTGTAATCCACCAACAGTTAAACGCTAAAGCTTCAATCTAACACCAACTTCTAAATGTTAAACAGCGCTGCTAAACCAGGAGAGATTAGCTGCTGCTGCTGCAGTTAGCATTAGCTCAGCTAGTATGCTGCTAGCTCTGTTTACCACAGAACGGGTTTGATTCTGTCTAACAGAAGCTTTACTGACACAAGTTTAGATGATAAATGCTTAACTGCTTAAATCGGAGGAACAGACAGCAGGAATTAAACCCATTCTGCAGTGTTCTGAGCTGTAGCTAAAACTAGCAAGTTCAACTCTCTGAGCTAACTAAGACAGCTTAGCTTAACAGATCCATATTTTCCAGTACAGGTTCGATTAGATGAACTGGTGCTCTACCCTCTCGAGTATTCACAATAAAATCATATAACAGCATGTAAAAGTAAAGTTGACTGATTGGTGATTGAGGGACTGTTCTGTTGTGTTTAAGTCTGCTAGACTAAGCTAATGCGAGCATAGCATGCTTCCCATGAAGTACAGGGTCAATTCCAGCAAACCAAAACTTTTAAACCTATTCAGAGGATAAAGTGTCGTACCTTAGATCACATATATGAATATCTATTGTTGAAGTGATAGAAAGATAAAAAACAGAACTGTTCTGTGGTGCTGTACCCTCCTGGAATACGCTAATGCTAACATAGTTAGCCGGCTACATGTGCAGCCCCACAACAATAGAGGCTCAGTCTCAGTAACTGATTTCAAATAACCTTTTTAGAGGATAAATAACCCAAGGACAAGGCAGAAGACCGGTGTTGGGCTGACAGACAGGGTCAGATGCGTTTGTGGTATGTGTAGCGATTAGCCAGTTAGCAGCCAGTTAGAGCGAGTCCTTTGTGTAGCTTTTCCCGGTATTTCCTGTTTTTCCTGTTCAGACTGATGTCAAACACACATTAATTTAAAATACAGTGTAAAGAGCTTAACAAGAAAACCAGATTTGGATTCGGGTCACTTTTACCTGCTGTGTGAACATAGACTATGTATCATACCGTATTGTTGTAGGCTGGCTAGTGTATTAGACTGGGGCTGGTACTCTAGATCAAGGTTTGGCTGCATTAGCTGTACATAAGTTCAGACATAGGCTGGTTCAGGTTTCTGGATTACTAAAGCAGGATGGGCTGCAGAGTCTATAAACTGGTGTTTATATACAGCTCAAGCAAACGTTTACATCTCATCCCAAACAGGTGTGTGTGTTATTGGAGCCAGCTGAAGGGATGCTCTAATAAACTGAAAGTGGAAGCATAAACATGTGAACATCAACATACAGCACAGTCTCTGGAACTGTAACTCTGGGAATGTATAGAACTGAGACACCTAATCAAACTCAATTATACTATCTGTTAATGGTAAAGCTACATCGCTAACAGTGACCTGCTTTCTGTCCACACTGCTACGTCCCTCATTCACTTCTAGTGTATTAATGTCTCTGAAACGAACACTCTTTCGCCCTGTCCAGAGGAACTGAGGACTGATCTGTAACGGCTACACGTTATATAAGACTTGCAGACGGTTTTAGCGACGGAATGTGTCATCATTAAAACACAAAGTCAAAAATGAATAATTCAGTTTAGCAGCTACGCTGAATGTACATCAGCTAACACTTGTAAAGGGCTGAGACTGAACTGAATTTGATTGAACTGAAAGCAGCTAACAGCTGCTTGTGCAACATTCAGGAGGGTTATAAGATGTTAGTGATGCAGGGTAGAGCGTTTGGGGATGGACTACAGAGAGCGGAGGATGAGGAGGCAGTGAGTACATAGAGAACACACATAACACGGTCATAGCACATGGTCATAGCACATATAACACATAAACATACATGCATACTTCACAAGCATCAATCGTCCAATCTTCCAGATACTTCAAGCAACACTGTCTCTGTTCTAGATAAAACCTCAACTATGTTGTTTTGCCCCTGAGCCAACTTTGTAAGGCTACCTGTAGGCTACACCATGGAGGTGCTTACAGCCTATGGACGCTGGAATGGAGACACAAAACATTCGGATCTTGTCCACCTTTGAGGTGAATACACGGCTGGTGCAGGGGTTTGTACGGCTCTACACCCACCGCCCACTTCATTAGGTCCACCACCTTATATCTACACTCAGTGTCCATTTTATCAGCTCTATTGACCATATAGGACACTCTGTAGTTCTACAGTTACAGACTGTAGTCCATCTGTTTCTCTGTATACTTTATTACCCTGTACTTCAATGGTCAAGACCCCCACACGACCACCACAGAGAAGTTATTATGTGGGTGGTGGATCATTCTCAGCACTGCAGTGACACTGACGTGGTGGTGGTGTGTTAGTGTGTGTTATGCTGGTGTGAGTGGATCAGACACAGCAGTGCTGCTGGACACCTCAGTGTCACTGCTGGACTGAGAATCATCCACCAACCAAAACTATCCAGTCAACAGCGTCCTGTGGGCAGCATCCTGTGACCACTGATGAAGGACTAGAGGATGACCAACACTGCACTGTGCAGCAGCAGATGAGCTATCGTCTCTGACCGTACATCTACAAGGTGGACCAGCAGGGCAGGAGTGTCTAATAAAGCGGACAGTGACTGGACACAGTGTCATTCAAGTACCGAAGGCTGGTTCCTTGACCCAGATCATGTCTAAATCTGGACTAAAAGGCTGTTTAATGCTAATTCAGCATTGATATGACAAGTTAGCTTGAGACTAGACTTGTCCAGCAAGGTCCATTTACACATATGACCATTTTCCAACCTCTCTTTACCTCCTAGAATTGAACAGGCTATTTTTGCTACTGTGCCTAAGACACAAGCTCTGTTCTGAAAAAAAAAAGCCCAAAAAAGCATCAAATGCCCTTATTTTCCATGTCTGGAATAGATTTGATAAAATTCCATGATACTTCAGATATTCTGTGGAAACCCTGTATGTAGCCCATTAAGCACATCACATAGCACATGTGATATGGGACCTTTCAATGCTGAACCAACACTCACATGACAGTTTAGTCCGAGACTCGACCTAATCCAGCAAGTTGACTCAGAAATGTCTACATATCCTGCAGCACTTTAACTATCCTGGGAATGGCTGTGGTCAGCTATAGCAGAACAGACAAGACTGAACTCTATGTTCAGTCTGTCGTCCTCTACTGATGCTGACCTGTCCGGCTCCTCCTCTGCTTCCTCCTCAGCAGCCTCCACAGTCCCCTCTTCTGCCCCTCCGGACCCACCCCCCTCTGCTCCTCCGGCTGTTCCCGTTCCCCCCTCTGCTGCAGCTCCAGCGTTCTCCTCCCCCTGAGACTGACTCTGCTGGAGCGCCTCAGCACGACTACATGCACACAAACACAAAGAGATGCAGACAGGAACCACAGGTCGAGAGGAGGCATGCAGAGGAGAGAGAAGAGACGGCAGTGAGCATGCAGACATGCAGACAACAATCTGTTTATGAGTTATGAAACATGACAACATCAATCAGAACAGTTAAGGAGAGAGTGAGTAACGACTGCCTGAGAGAAAACTGCTCAGTGGGAAAGTTACAGAATTCCTATTTCCTGTAAATGTAGTGGATCAGACAAGACACATTCGGTGTCTGAAGTGGGTTTCCGTAGCGCTGGAGCTACAAGGCTTGTGCTGCTAACAGGTGACCTGACTTCACAGACGTTGAATACAGACTATATATGGATACTGGCTGATATTCATACACAGAGAACACAGAACGGATTCTGGATCATATTACAGAAACTTCCTGCCTTTATGTCTGAGGAGGGTGTGTTGCTACAGTATCCCAGGTGGTTACTAGGGTGTTGAAATCAGTTGTAATGGTATCTCAGGTGGTTGCAAAGGTGTTGTGAGGTGGTTGCTATGGTAGCAAGTGATTGCTAAGGTATTGCTATGAGGTTGCTATGGTTGCAAGTGGTTGCTATGAGGTTGCTTTGAAAGCAAGTGGTTGCTAAGGTGTTGCTATGACATTGCTATGGTAATAAGTGGTTTCTATAGTGTTGATATCAGGTTGCGATGGTATCAGTTGGCTACAAACGTACTGGTAGGTGGTTGCTAGGACATCTAAATTTGCTACAGTGTTCCTATAAGGTTGCTATGGCGTCAGATGGTTGCAAAGATGCTGGTAGGTGGTTGCTACACCATCCCAGATGGCTGCTAGTGTGTTGCTAGCTGGTATCCCAGGTGGTTGCTATAGTGTTGATATCAGATTGCCAAGGTATCCCAGGTTTGTGGTTGCTATGGTAGCAAATGGTTGCTAAGGTGTTGCCATGAGGTCGCTATGGAATCAGGATGTTGCTAAGGTGTTGTGATGAGGTGGCTGTGGCATCAAATAGATTGTTGTTATGAGGTTGCTATGGTATCAAGTTGTTGCTAAGGTGTTGCTACATGCCTGCTATGGTATCCCAGGTGGTTGCTTGGGTGTTGCTAGGAGGTTGTTATGGTAACCCATGAGGTTGCTATGATGTCCCACATGGCTAATGGTGCTGTTAATGAACTTGTATCAGATTCTCAATGGAAACAGCAGAGTTTGGAGATGATTGTGATCGTCTGTATTCGCATGGTGCTAACTGCACACCTAAAATCATCACACCCTCGCCTGGGTGGAGATCAGTATCTCTAATAGACTTGATTATGTGGTTTCTGACACTGCAGGGAAAACTGCTATCTATAAAGGCGCATGTGATGACTTAGGCATGCAGTTAGCACTATGCTAATGGGTGGGTAGAAGCATCCACTGCTTGTTAGCTAAATTAGCCTCCAGTGCAAAACCTCAGACACCAAAGTCTTGGCTGACGACTACATTTTGGGGTAAGGGGTTCAACAGTCAACTGTTCCTTTAATTCGAGACCCTAAACCAGCTCAAGCCTTCTGTTCTCCCAGCCGTGGGCAGACACTCATTGATCTTCATGCTTGGTTCAGTTTAAAACAAGCAGAACCAAACCTGATCTCCACCAGAATCAGACAGAGGAGTTCATTACAAGCACTGAGAGGTGATGCTCATGGCTGGAATCAGCTTAAGACGTGTCACTCGCTGCACAGAACACGGAACATGTCTTTGATAACTGGGAGAAGCATCAGCTGCTAAGTTTAGACGTATTATGAATCGGCTCAATTCAAATACTCACAGAGCTGAATCAAATAGGGGTATGGTCAAGTTTATGGGTGGGTGATATGGCAATATCATGATACTCTAAGACATCTTGGTATAAATATGCATCCTGATATTTAATGTGAGCAGTTAGAACAGACATAAAAACTCAGTACTGTAAAGATAATTAAATATTATTTAATTCTAATTAAAATAATGTATTTAATTAATTAATTCTTTTTATTTACTGCTGTATGTACTTTGCTGCACTAAATCCAATCAAACAGGACAATATACTTTCTCTATGCAGTAAAACATGCTGTTTGTCAGCGTCCAGGTGTATGATAAAGGCATATTGTAACATAATTCGATGCTATTTATAATTTATCAATATTTTATATTGTCATATTTTCCACCACTGCTATACACACCTCTATTATCATCTAACAGAATGGAAAGGTTAATATATTCATATCTAAAATTATATTTGGTATATGGGGGATAGGTATGTGTTTTATTCAGGGGTATGGCTGTTCCACACCTCCTCCGTTCCGTGGTCCATGACTGAAAAAAGGTCAAAGGTCAGAATACACCTACCTGATTCTGCGAGTAGCCCGCGCCCTCTCAGACTGGACAGACATGTAGCTCGCGCTGCTAAGCCGAGACGCACTCGACATAGCGGACACGTCGCTTACATCACTGTCTGAAGACTTCATGGACAGACTGTCCATCCCTCGCTGTGCAAACATCAAGAAAAACAGTGTTTATCAGATTCTGCTCCAGTACTGTATTACACCTTCAGCACGGGACTCAACACGGCCTAGACACTTACAAGACAATCATATACATCTCTCACTCTTCACATACATCACATACATCTCTCACTCTCCATGTACATCACATACATCTCTCACTCTTCACATACATCACATACATCTTTCACTCTCCATGTACATCACATACATCTCTCACTCTCCATGTACATCACATACATCTCTCTCTTCACATACATCACATACATCTCTCACTCTTCACATACATCACATACATCTTTCACTCTCCATGTACATCACATACATCTCTCACTCTTCATATACATCACATACATATTTCACTCTTCATATACATCACATACATCTCTCACTCTTCATATACATTACATACATCTCTTACTCTTCATGTGCATCACATACATCTCTCACTCTTCATGTGCATCACATACATCTCTCACTCTTCATATNACATACATCTCTCACTCTTCATGTGCATCACATACATCTCTCACTCTTCATGTGCATCACATACATCTCTCACTCTCCATATACATTACATACCTCTCTCACTCTTTATATACATCACATACATCTCTCACTCTTCATATACATCACATACATCTCTCACTCTCCATGTACATCACATACATCTCTCACTCTTCATGTGCATCACATACATCTCTCACTCTTCATATACATCACATACATCTCACCCTTCATATACATCACATACATCTCTCACTCTTCATACAGTCGTACATCACATACATCTCTCACTCTTCATATACATTACATACCTCTCTCACTCTTCATACACATCACATACATCCCTCACTCTTCATATACATCACATACATCTCTCACTCTTCATATACAGCTCTATCATCACATTTTTGCTGAGCAAAAAATATATAAATCAACACAAAATTTGAAAGTGCCATAGCCTTTGTACAGGCTGCTGTAAAATGTGCAGAAGTGTGATCTGTATAGAAGATTTATTTATGTTGTCTTACTACTGTCCAGGCATATATACACTTCTACATACACTTACATTTATATTCTACAATTTTGACCTTTTTCTTTGCTTTGATGTTTGAAACATGACTGCACAGACAACAACAGCAGCTTTAGGCAACAGAACAGAGAGGGAGAGGGAATCTGTGTCATAACATCAGAGCTGAGATACAGTCGCACGTATGAGCTGAAGAATTCCAGTTTGTTTAGTTTGGTTAGGATCACAGACAGGTTTCCAGCCACTCTCTTCTTCAGACTCTGAAGGTCAAATATTATCTCTCAGAGATCATCTAATGACCTTTTACTGTTTTGATATAGGCCAGAATCATTTATCACAACGATCAGCTGGGCTAGAACACTGCCCCGCTCAGCCTGGGGCATCAGAAGGAGATGTTATATAAAATATAATAAGATTTATTTAATACCTCCACCTCCTCCTCCACTCTTAGTGTGGTATGAACTGAATGTCTAGGAGAGGTGAAGGACGGGGACACACTGTGTGACAAAACTAAGATGTACGATAAACAGCAGTCACTAAAACTCTCCAGACATGTCCACAGAGAGAAACAGAGAGAGAGAGAGAGAAAGAGAGAGAAGGAGAGAGGCAGAGATGGAGAGAGAGATGGAGGGGGCAAGAGGTATGGGGTAGAGAGGGAGAGAGAGAGAGAGAGATAGAGATGGAGAGGGAGACAGAGATGGAGAAAGAGAGAGAGAGGTAGAGATGGAGAGGGAGATGGAGGGAGTGAGAGGGGTGGGGAAGAGATGGACAGGGAGATGGAGGGAGTGAGAGGGATGGGGTAAGGATGGAGAGAGAGAGACAAATGGAGGAGGTCAGAGGGATGGGGTAGAGACGGAGAGAGAGATGGAAGGGGGTAGAGGGATGGGGTAGAGACGGAGAGAGGGATGGAGGGGGATAGGGGGATGGGGTAGAGCCAGAGAGAGAAATGGAGGAGGATAGAGGAATGGGGTAGAGACGGCGAGTGAGAGAGGGATAGAAGAGGATAGAGGGATGGGGTAGAGAGAGACAGAGAGATGGAGGGGGATAGAGGGATGGGGTAGAGACTGAGAGAGGGATGGAGGAGGATAGAGGGATGGGGTAGAGATGGAGAGAGGGATGGAAGGGGATAGAGGGAGGGGGTAGAGACAGGGAGAGAGATGGAAGGGGATAGAGGGATTTGTAGAGAGAGAGATGGAGGGGGATAGAGGGATGGGGTAGAGACAGAGAGAGAGATGGAGGGTGATAGAGGGAATGGGTAGAGAGAGAGAGGGTGATAGAAGGATGGGGTAGAGACAGAGAGAGGGATGGAGGGGGATAGAGGGAAGCAGGGAGAGAGAGATGGAGGGGGACAAAGGGATGAGGCAGAAACAGGGAGATGTTGGGGGATAGAAAGATGGAAGGGGATAGAGGGATGGGGTAGAGAGA
>JAVGWN010002452.1:0-10000 GCA_034552555.1 Semaprochilodus insignis
CGCTCCTCTAGGGGTTAATAATTCCCTCCTCATACCATATAAACTATGAAGGCTGTTTTGTCAGACGAGCGTTTATTGTTTATTGTGTTGTTGTTTACCCTCGTCCATGCCGTTGAGCAGAGCGGTCAGATCCTCTCCTCGGCAGTCGTAGTGATGCTCCTTCCACGTGTCGCCATTATCGCTGCGCAGAACGATCAGCTCACGCTCTTTCCCACGCATGGAGCCGAAATGGGGGATCTCCACAATGACTGGCCTGCGAAATAAAACCAGAGAAATATGAGCCCGCTGCAGCTCAGCTGGGAGAGCAGGGCTAAACAGAACCCCTCCCAGACTGGGAACACAGCGGAGTGCGAAATATGATTCCAAACGCTCCTTTTAAATGTCTTCAGGACACAGATAGCTCCTTCGACCGAGGCACAGCGTTAAAGTCGTAGTATCCTCCTTATCCCATATACTGTCCATCAGTGTCTGGTGTCTGAGGTTTACTCTAAAGCTACAAGGCTAATGTGGCTAAGTACTGAAAACATATTCCCCACCAATTAGCATGGAGCTAACTGCATTCCTGAATCATTACTTGGCCCAAACCATAATGTGGTTACTGACACTGGATGACTTGCTGTTGATATTCAGGCTTAGTGAGGTTCTGAGGTTCTTGATTCTACAGAACTCGAAGGTATGCTTAAGGAATGGTGCTGCACTGTCCAATAAAAGGCTTTTTGGTGTACACTGGACAGTCCAAATCGGCTCCCACCCATCAGGCAGATGTAGCTTTGTCCCATTCATACAAGTCTGTTAGCTTTAGGGCTGTAAGGAAATGTAGATAGCTCTGAGGATCTTGATATCATTTTACGGTAGCGATTCTCAGTAACACAGTATTGATTATTAAGTAATATGTAAATATTGGGGGCAGACAGTGGGTAACCCTAGCATTAGCAAGCCTAGGCACATGGTGGTGTGCTTCACTATTATCTGTCACGCTTCCGGGCTTCCCCGCTGCCTCCGACCTCCCTGGTGACGTCACTCCATGGTGACGTCATAGCCACATGTCCCGAACCCACCAATCGCACTTCATTTCCCGGATCAAGCTCTCCTGAATTTTAACTAGACTCACCTGCACCTCATTTCCCCTTCGGTACTTACACCCCTCAGGTACAATCCCTCATTGTGAAGTATCGCCATACCTTGTTTGCATACTAAGTGGTCCCTCTATATTTCTCTGATTGCTATCTCCGGTTCTGACTCGTCTTTGTTCTCTGACTCTCTCCTTCTCGGATTCTCCCTTTTGGTTTTGTTCGCTTGTTTGCTTGTTTACCTGGTTTTGACCTCCCTTTGATCTCTGGATTTCTCTCTGGGTTCTCCTCTGATTTGTTTGCCCGTTTATCTGACTCTCTGGTTCTTGACCCCTGCCTGTCTCTCGTACTTCCCCTCAGCCTCGCTCCGTGTTGCCATGTATTTGTTGCTGGTTCTGATTATCAAGCTGTCAAATAAACACTCTCTGACTTTTTTAGCTCGGTGCCCGTCGAAGTACGCTTGTTCTTGACATAACCGCAATAGAATCACAACGTATTGGATCATGGCAACTGTATCATGATACGTGTTGTATCCCCAGGTTCTGTCTGCACACAGCCCTAGTTAGCAAGCTAACCTAGCAAGTATAACCAAGCAAGAACCCTAACTCCTGTCTGTCTGTCTGTCTGTCTGTCTGTCTGTTCCTCCATCCTTTGTCTCTTTATTTGTTCATCCAAGCAGCCATGCCAGCATTCCTGTCCGGTAAAGTAAGCCTCCTTTAAGGTGTCTCCATATGAGCTGGATGATGTGGGGTCGCAACGACTGCTTGGTGCTGATGCCGACTAGTTGCTGTTCATGTGATTATGACACAAACAACACGGACGCCTCAGAGGAGACTCAGAGAAGATTCCGGAGTCCGTCTATCCGGTTTATAGGAAGGTGGGAAATGCAAACCAACGATCTTTGAATAAGCTCACATCATGCTCTTCTGAGTGGAGTTTAAGTCTGTGTTGTAAAGCATTCTCTTCTCCTGTGGTTTTATTGATGATGTCATCAGCGATTAGTTGACACAGACTCGACGACATCATGCAGCTATTACAGTGGGCATCCCGGGGTCTACACCACCACCACCACCACCACCACCACCACCACCACCGTCTCTCTCCAAAGAAATACAAGTCTCCCCCAACAGTGACTTCCTGTTAATGTATAGAGATTGGTTTCCAGGCAGTTCTGGATCATTTCTATTTCTCCATTGATCATGAAATGTGCACATGATGTGAAGGGACAGCTGGTCAGCTCAGATGATGTAGAACAAAGAAAATACTTCTTCTGGACAGCAGCAGTATGTCTATGCCTGTCAATCATTACTGCTTGTAAACTGGGCTTATTACACTACGTACCAGTCGCCCGACCCACAGACACAGGCGACGGACATGAAGGAGGGCAGGAAGCGGTGCCTGAGCCTCATGTGCTAACAATGACCATGAGAAACATGAGGACAGTGCCCGAATCCTGAAGCACAGCCTCCTGTTCTGCAGCGAGGCCTCTAAACTAAACCTCACGTTCAATCCTGGTGGTCAAGCTGTGGAACAGGGGGCAGTGATGGTGGGGCTCAGCTCTGGTGCTCGAGAGTCCGCTGATCCTGGTTAGGCTTCGGCCGAGTGGACGCCATTAAAAAGACTGGAGAGGAGCGAGAGACAGGGAAGAGGGACGAACGGCAGCAGATAAGAAAAGGACCAATCAGCTGAAAGGCCTTGGCGTGAGATGGACTGGGGTGATCGATTCCCGGCTGGGGTGTCTGGGGTCCTTTCTGTGTGGAGTGTGCATGTTCTCCCCGTATCTGTGTGGGTTTCCTCCTTCGGGTGTTCCGGTTTCCTCCCACAGTCCAAAGACCCTGCAGTCAGGTGAACTGTAAATGCCAGATTGCCCCCCAGGTGTGAGTGTATATGTCTGTTTGTTTGCCCTGTGATGGACTGGTGGTCTGCCCAAAGAGCACTGCGATAGGCTCCAGTCTACCCACCCGCCACCCCTGTGGCTTGAAAGGTGAAAGAATAAATGAAGCCCTGTCATGTGTTGGGTACTGAACGCAATGTAGTCATGCTAACTGGTGGGGTATGAGCTACTTTAGCCTAGCAGCTCTAGTGAACTATAGCTTTGCTCCGACTCAGCTGCCATTCTTACCCCAGAAAGTGAGCTCCAGCCGGCCCCACCTCCACCAGCCTGCTCACCAGCCCCTCCCCTTCCACCATGGGGGGCGGGTATGCCAGTCTGTGGCGCTTGGCCAGACGGCAGGTGATCCGCGTGGGCGCCGGGCACTTCCTGGGCGGGATGATGATGCGCATGCCGTCATGGCGACTTCCTCTCATGGAGCCACCCCTAGCGTCTACCATGAAACTGACCAGGAACCTGCGGAGAGGGAGCACAGGAGAATTAGAGAGGGAGAGAGAGAAAGAGAGGGAGAGAGAGGGAGAAAGTGAGAGAGACACCACGCTAACCCACGACACAAACACGGATTAGTGACGATTCCCATGCTGCACCACTGTACCACCAATACACGGGGAGGGAGAGAGGGAGACGGAGAGAGAGAGAGAGCTTCAGATAAAGATAAAACAGACGGTGTAAAAGGGAAAGAAGAAAAGAAGAAGAGTAAAAGGAGAAAAGGGGTAATGTTGCTTCGAGCTGTTAAACCTGGCAGCATTCAGAATCTGATCTTTACAGCTCCAATACAGCCACAGTCAGAATGATCTACTGGATGATTAGAATCATCTAAATCTAATTACTGCCAAGATCAATGGTTTCGAAGCAGTGATCAGTGATCAATAATGTGATCAGCTGCACCTTTACAGATGAAAAACCCATAAAAAATCTGTTAATCAGAAATAGGGAAATCCACAGTGTCAGTAAATAGAAGAAAGGGAGTGACTGATAACTGATCAGAATGCATTTAACACTGATCATGTCCGATTTAACTTTAATCTAATCACGGCGATTCAGTAATTGTTAAATACTGTTTTTAATGCAGGAAAATCTGATCTGGTGTAATGTAGTCATGATATAACCAGTGTAACATGGTAATGTCTAATTCAAGCAGTGTAATTAAGTAATGTTTGATCTAACCAGCGTAATAAAGTAATATCTGATCTAACTAGTGTAATGTAGTAATGTCTGATCTGACCAGTATAATTAAGTAATGTCTGATCTAACCAGTGTGATCTAACCAGTCTAATGCCGTAATGTCTGATCTAACCAGTCTAATGCAGTGATGTCTGATCTAACCAGTGTGATCTACCCAGTCTAATGCAGTAATGTCTGATCTAACCAGTCTAATGCAGTGATGCCTGATCTAACCAGTGTGATCTACCCAGTCTAATGCAGTAATGTCTGATGACACAATCACATGGCTACTACCACCTACAGCGTGGGTTAGATCACACAAAAAGAAAGAAAGATAGAAAGTGATAAAAGAGAGAGATAGAGAGAGAGAGAGAGAGAGAGAGAGAGAGAGAGAGTGAAAGGGAGAGTAAGTGGAAGAAAAAAGGAGGAAGAGATGGATAGATAAAAGAAAGAGAAAGGAGAGAGGCAGATATCAGAAAAGAAAGGAAAATAGATAGACAAAGGAATGAAACAGAAGGAGAGAGAGAAAGAGCAAGAGAGAAAGAGTGGAAATGAAAGAGAGAGAGAGAGAGAGAGTAACTGTAGACAGTTTTCACCTGGAGTCATACTGGGGGAGCGGGGAGGAAGGGCTGTGAAAGAAAAACAAAAACAAAACAAAACGAAAAGAAGAACAGAAAAGAGTGCAGGAGGCAAAAACAAACACTCGTTATTGCGTTCGCTGTAATGGTCACACAGCTCACATGAAGGCCAGACTGGATGCTGGAGTGATGGGAGACCAGAAGAACACGCAGAGAAACACAAAACAATAACCAGCACAACAACAATAACAGCCCTGCGCTTCACACAAACACACCCGGCCACAGACAAATACCACACAGAGCCTCCGCACTGCTGAGACTACTGTTAGCATCGGTGCTAATCACCGGTCAAACACAGCCCATAACTCTTTCATTTGCATGTGACGTGACGATAACAGCAACGATCAAACACACATCACACAGAGCAGTCTGTTTGGCAAGGGCTTTAACTGTACAGTCCCTGGCCACTTTATCAGAAACGCTCCTCCTGTAGCTCCATCTTGCTGGTGTACAGGTAGAGGCTGAAGCTCAAACTATCAACAGACATTCTACGGTCGCTGAACACCAGCAAGGCGGAGATACAGGGCAGGTGTTTCTGATAAAGTGGCCAGGCACTGCCCCTGCCTTTATGAGACTTCCCAATGGAGGATCTCCCTAGTTCATGTATAGTTCAGCCACAAAAGAGACACAGTTTTCATGTACGGGATACGACGTAGGTCTGAAACCGGGCTTTGCTCAACAACTAGCTCGGAACGCTAATATTCAGAGTTTGGAGTTCAGTTTAAATATTTACTGAAAAAGCTGCAAACAAGTTCAAATGTCTGGGACAGGTTTCAGATGACCACCTTTAAGGCTAGAACTGCTAAGTCCTGGTACAGCAGCATTAGCTTAGCGACAACTCAACATTACAGCGCTTATGATCGTTAGCAACAGTGCAACTGACTGTTGTCTTTAAGAGATTGCTGTAAAGGCCTTAAACAGAGTGAAAGTCCCAGATCATCTTATACAGACTGCAGGAGTCCACACAGACAGACAGACAGACAGACAGACTCTTACCCAGAGTGTATGGGGCTGGACACAGTGTTGTGTGTGTGGTCCACAGTGTCCGGTGTCCAGCTGTAACGTCTCAGACACTCATTCTGCTCACGGCTCACAGACAGCTGCTGCAAACACACACACACACACACACACACACACACACACACACACACACACACACACACATGTAAAACCTCACAAGCCAGTAACTTTACCAGAGAATAAACATCTTTAAATGGACATTAAAGCTAAGCTAAACTGCTGTAGACTGAATGGGTGGAGATAAACTGCTGTAGACTGAATGGGTGGAGATAAACTGCTGTAGACTGAGTGGGTGAAGCTAAACTGCTGTAGTCAGAAGGGGTGGAGATAAACTGCTGTAGACTGAATGGGTGAAGCTAAACTGCTGTAGTCAGAAGGGGTGGAGAAAAACTGCTGTAGACTGAATGGGTGAAGCTAAACTTCTGTAGTCAGAAGGGGTGGAGATAAACTGCTGTAGTCAGAAGGGGTGGAGATAAACTGCTGTAGACTGAATGGGTGGAGATAAACTACCGTAGTCAGAAGGGGTGGAGCTAAACCACTGTAGTTAGAAGGGGTGGAGATAAACTGCCGTAGACTGAATGGGTGAAGATAAACTGCTATAGGGTGAATGGGTGGAGCTAAACTGCTGTAGACTGAATGGGTGAAGAAAATCTGAATTGGTGGAGACAAACCGCTGTATGCTGAATGGGTGGAGCTAAACCGCTGTAGTCTGAATGAGTGGTGATAAACTGCTGTATGCTGAATGGGTGGAGCTAAACCGCTGTAGTCTGAATGGGTGAAGCTAAACTGCTGTAGACTGAGTGGGTGGCACCAAACTACTGTAGTCAGAAGGGGTGGAGATAAACTGCTGTAGACTGAGTGGGTGAAGCTAAACTGCTATAGTCAGAAGGGGTGGAGAAAAGCTGCTGTAGACTGAATGGGTGAAGCTAAACTGCTGTAGTCAGAAGGGGTGGAGATAAACTGCTGTAGACTGAATGGGTGGAGATAAACTACCGTAGTCAGAAGGGGTGGAGCTAAACCACTGTAGTTAGAAGGGGTGGAGATAAACTGCTGTAGACTGAATGGGTGAAGATAAACTGCTATAGGGTGAATGGGTGGAGCTAAACTGCTATGGGGTGAATGGGTGAAGAAATCTGAATTGGTGGAGACAAACCGCTGTATGCTGAATGGGTGGAGCTAAACCACTGTAGTCTGAATGAGTGGTGATAAACTGCTGTATGCTGAATGGGTGGAGCTAAACTGCTGTAGTCTGAATGAGTGGTAATAAACTGCTGTATGTTGAATGGGTGGAGATAATGGGAATGGGTAAAGCTGAACGGCTATAGGCTCAATGGATGAGTCCAAACTGCTGTAGGCTGAAGAGGACTGGGCTGAAATTCGAGCTGATAAAGATGAAGATGAAGGATGTGGAAAAATAAATAAACAAAAACATGTCTGAGCTGCATCTCCAGCTTAATAATGTTTATTACAAACAAGGACAAACACAAGCAGAAGTGAGCAGGCCAGCGAAGGAACGCAGGCGTGTCTTTGGATGACGGAAGAGAGCGACTGGACGACAGGGGAACACGGACACAGACACATATATACTCTGTTTGAGGTGACCATGACTTTGTGGTTCTACCTTGTTCTGAGGGTCCACCATGTAGGAGATATCTTTAAAAACGCTCTGCAGCTTTAGAGGAAACACACACACACACACGCAGACACACACACACAGAGGAGAGAAGAAAGAAGTTCAGTTCAGGAGGCAGTAAAAAGCCAGATCAGGAGTGGAGACAGAGCGCTGTTTTTCTTGGTGAGGGACCAAACCTCTGCAGATCTCCTTCTCCAGCTCTATGCATTAAAGCAGAAAAAGATCAAATTCCTCCATCCCCCTTCCCCACCTCGCCCAAATGTAGTCAATCAACCAAGACATGTTTGCATCTGAAGTTCTTTAGCTTTAGCACTGAAGGGCTAATGTAGCTAAAAGCTCAGCTAATGTTAGCACCATAGCTAAATCATCTCATACAGCTCAGTACCTGTAATAGACCTGATGATGTGGTTTCTGACACTGTATGACTTACTGCTATCTATAACCACGGACTAAAGTTCGAACCGAATACTGATAGAAGCTAACACGGCTAACATTACTAGAACATTAGCCTTGTAGCTCCAACGCAAACCTAATGGACAGACTACATGCTGGATAAAGCCCCGTCCACAATACTGGGGTTTAAAAAACCTAACCGGTGCTGAAAGCGTGAGTGACTCTACGCATAAAAACATTCACCACTGATTTATTTGTCCTTGGTGGTTGTTGATCCTCGAACTCCACCCTCGCACTCCACTAGACGATCTGCACTGTACAAAACACCACACACATTCAGATCTAAACCAACATGGCGGACGATAGTGGGGCTGCTGCTCTGCTGGTGGTGCTGCTTTCTCTGTCGCCTCTGTCGCCCACGTTAAACAGACGTTCCTGCTGTTCCACTACTCCACAGGTTTGTCCTCCTTAGTTCTCCATCTAACCCCCTACGCTTACAGCGTCACCTGTACATAGAGAAACAGGCCGTCTCTCGCTGTCTTTCAGACATGATGTCAACACCACGTTTCACACCAGAGAATCAGCGGCCCCTCCGCACTACAGGACACAGAGACTTAAACGTTCAACTTGTTAAATGTCTCCGATTCAACACTGAGGGACGACCCCGACCGGACTGGGCGTAGGTCAGTAAAGAGTAGATTACAGATCCTCCCACACATCAGATCACAGTTTAACATCACACTGATATCAGGAGACCTTTTATGATTGCCAGACGGAGCCGGTTTTCCTGTGGTGTGGGCCGGGCATTACTGGGGGAATGTGTCTGATCATCAAACTATCGCTTTAATCACTACAGAGAGATAAAAAGTGTTTTATTTATATGATGACAATTTAAACTAGAAAGTTTACATTTCTTGAAGGAGATACAGCGCTCAGCCTTAAAGCAGAAAGAAAGGAAGAAAGAGAAAACGTGGAGAAACGTCTAAGCACCTCATAGTTTATAGAACTGAAGTGAAAGCAGTTCAGGCTGTATTAATTGGAGGAGCGTGTTAGGAGAAACAGAAGAAGGAGAAGAAGAAGATCAGTGTTGATGTAAAAGACAGACAGCTTTGTGTCCCACGTCTGTGGGAGCGTTTGAAGACGTCTGATAAAAATAGTCCCAGATCCCAGATACATATTCTGGCTCCACAAAGGAATTCTGCTGGAAAAGAAAACATCCAGGCCCAAACAGGAAACATGTGATGGAAAATCCTGACGGAGCGGAATTTCACAACTTTATTCTCTCTCCGTCTGTCTGTCTGTTTCTGTCCACGTATCATCTGTATGTATATAGTGAGTGCATGTATCTGAAGTGTCACGTATGTGTAGTGTACAATTTACAGCGTATAGTGTGTTTAAACAGTCACAGTTACTTTATGTGTAGTATAGCGTATATATATATATATAAATATATATAGTGTATATATATGTAATGCATGGTGTATACCCTATATGTACTGTATAGAGTTTATGTGTATAGTGTTTAGGTGTAGCGTTTTGTGTATATATGCAGTGTGTACTGTTTATTTGCAGTGTATACTGTTTAGGTGTAGTGTATAGTGTGTACATATATAGTGTATAGAGTTTATATGTAGTGACAACTGTCTGTAAAGCATTTTGAGCTGCCACTGGTATGAACAGTGCTCTCCAAAAATATTATTAATATTATTATTATTATTATTATTATTATTATTATGTATTTGTATTTTTTGTAATGTATGTAGTGTTTAATATTGTAGTGTATAGTGTATAGTGTTAATATGTTGTGAACAGTGTATTGATGTATAGTGTACACATGTGTGTGGAACCTTTACATGTGTATTTACATTGTGTGTGTATATATATATATATATATATATATATATATACACATATATATTAGGTGTAAGGTGCATTTGTGGCATATAATGTAACTAGTCTATAATGTAGATATGTAGTGTATAGTGCATATACAGTATGTAGTGTATGGCACATTTACGTAGTAGTCTATATTGTGTGTATGTGGTGTGTAATGCCTGCATTTGCTGTATAGTGTATATAAGAAGTGAAAAGTGTTACAACGGTATGTAAATGTCCAGTATATATGTGCTATAAAGATATATATATATATATAGATATATAGATATAAAATACATGTCTGTCTCACCGTGTC
>JAVGWN010002453.1:0-11108 GCA_034552555.1 Semaprochilodus insignis
GACATAATTTTTTTGGGCCGTGTCTTGGAAACGGGCATAGTCAAGGAATCATGTGAATCACGTGAATGCCATTGTGCCTCATGCATCAATTTTCTTTTGACTCTGCTCTGTCAGACTTAGATGGGAGAAGTTATCAAGGAGAAGACATTTTCTACAATAACCATTAAGCCCCCAAATCCTGGGTCTTGGTTTTAGGTTTGAAATAGGCCTGAGTAGCCTTTACTTTATACACTGAGGCTTGCACAGAGTCACGTCACTGTTTCAGAGTCACAAGGCCACTGCCCAGGACAAATGAGAACATACTCCAAGTAGGCTGCATCACAAGCAGTCTAGGTCAGTGTTTCCTTGCAGGAACTACAAGCGTTAAACAGACTGGTTTTATGTTGTTTGTTAGATTCATGATTGTTCTGTGTGTGTTGCTCTTTTAACAACATCTTTTATCATACATCAGGGGGATGGATTCTGAATGCAACTTATAAAATAACTGATCCCAATTTCACCCAACAACATTTGTTTTAATGCCCGATTAAACATTTCCGTAACACTTTTTATGAATCAGGTATTTATAATGCATTATAAGTGAATTCATAAAGATCTATGAGGTTTTTATAAAGCTTTATAATACTAGACATTTGAAACTGTGCATAAACATTCATAATCACACTTATAAACTGGTATAACACAACAGTATAAGGCTTCATAGGTCATAAAGTGACATAATGTATTATAATGTATATATTTTTTGTTATTAAGGTTATCGGTAAAACAATTGTTGTGTTTAATTGCATAATGCTGTATAAGGACCCACAGTAAGGCCACACTATAATGTTCCTCGGTATCTTCAAAATGAAAATGATTTTGTAGATGCACATAACATCTAAAGAACACTTATAAACCTTCTTTATAGACTTTAAGTGATGTTATTGATCAGCTCTTTGAATTAATACATTATGTGAATAGATGTATTAAGCTTTAAGATACGCTCTTAATAATAATATTAGGAACAAAAAAAAAAACTATAAATACATTTTAACATATTATACATATTGCACTATGAAGCCTTATAATGTGGTGTTAAACCGGTTTATTTGTGTGATTATGAACATTTATGTACAGTTACAAAGGCTTGTGTCAAGCTTTATAAAACATTGTGAATGCTTCATATATCTTTATCAATACACTTCTACTGTGTTGTGGATACCTGATTCACAAAAAGTGTTACCAACATTTTTATTAGGCTGTCTGTCTGTGATGGTATATGTTGTTCATTGCCTTGGGCTTTGCCCCTGTCCATTTGCTTGCTGGCTGTTCAGAACATGGATACTGCATGTCAGCTTTGGTTAAGCACACTTGAGGGTGGTTGGAGATGACTCTGTAATGATTTGCTATCTGCCCTTCTCTTGCTGTTGTACAGACAGTGTAAGGTTGGTGAATGGTAGCAGTCGCTGTGCTGGAAGAGTGGAGGTTCTTCACAGACAACAGTGGGGAACAGTGTGTGATAATTCCTGGGATATGAAAAATGCTGCAGTGGTGTGTAGAGAGCTGGGCTGTGGAGAGGCTGTAGATGCTCTGGGTAAAGCTTACTTTGGACCAGGATCAGGACCAATTTGGATGGATGATGTGGACTGTAGTGGATCAGAGTCTACACTGAAGAACTGTAGAGCAAGAGAGTGGGGTAAACATAACTGTGATCACAGTTCTGATGCTGGAGTCATCTGCTCAGGTAAACTATATTAACATTTAGAAAAAAAATTATTGATTCCACATTTTCCCATTTTCTAGCTTTCATACTTGGCTGAAGTAATTGCATGTGCAAAAATCTGGAGCCTTTGATTGTAATGTCTCTGAAATTATTGAACTTGTAATGGGTGACAATTAATAGCTGACAATTTGATTTAAGGATTTTATATAGAATTGCTTGGTTTCTCCCAAAAATATTCATGTATCACATATTGTGGTAAATATAAATCTATTAATAAGACTGTTAATAATAATTAATCAGTCTTCTTATGTCAGATTCACATGTGCTGCCTGTGTGTCATGAATGACCCCAGCAGCATGATTGCTGCAGCTTGCACACAGTGCTTATTCACACATCTGGTATTTGTGCTGCGGTGCAGAAAAGCATGGAAGTTATACAACCATCTTTTATCCGCAGACAAACATTCAAATCAGCCACTCTACTCAATAAAAATGTATCTTCAAAACAAGAGCAGAAACATCTATTTTCCCCTCAACAGCGTTCTGACAGTGATTGGGTTTCATTGATTTTCATTACTTATTTCAGCATATTGTGGTATGTGGTGTTGTGTGTGTGTCTGTGTCTGTGTGTGTGTGTGTGTGGCATATTCTTATGCCAAGTCAAGAAAACAAACTATTGTTCAATTGGGTGTTTCAACTCTTTTGTCTGGTGTGGGAAATAATGGAAGCCAGTGAGAACATTATGGATCAATTTGCCAAAAACAAAAGAAGGAAAAAAAAGAAAATATGATTCGCCAATCAAAATGAGAAAAAACTGACAAATCAGATTTGACAATATTAATTTGGAAATGTAAATTTGTCAAAGACACCCCTATAACTAGACTGGGCACTCACTCAAATACTGCTTTAATGCCAACCTATGCATATACATAAATATGCTGTATATGATTCCCATTTCTATATATTGTTCTGTCTTGGGTATTTATTTTTTTCTGTGTATTTCTGTCTTTTTTATTTTCTTATATTATGTTTAGGAGTCAGGCTGGTTGGTGGAACTCACTGCTCTGGGAGAGTGGAGGTTCTTCATGGGAAGACCTGGTACACGGTGTGTGATGCTGATTTTGACCAGCAGGACGCAGAGGTTGTGTGTCGAGAGCTGGGCTGTGGGCTTCCTGTGGAGGTGGTGGGAGGAGTTGCTTTTGGGAGAGGGGAGGGTCAGGTGTGGTCAGAGGAGCTTCTGTGTAGAGGCAATGAATCTCAGATTCACTCCTGTCCAACATCATCTTCACTCAAACACAACTGCTCCCATGACAGTGAAGTGGGTCTGCAGTGTGATGGTACAAACACATTTCACATTTTAACACATGAAACATGCTTTCTGTGTGTTCCAAAAAATATCTGATAATTAGTCAATTTTTTCTTGTGTTACTCTCTCTTTCTTCATGACAGACAGTGTGAGGCTGGTGGGAGACGGAGGTCACTGTGCTGGGAGATTGGAAGTTTTTCATAGAGGAAAGTGGGGAACAGTGTGTGTTATGGGTGGGAATAAGAAAGCCGCTGCAGTGGTGTGTAAAGAGCTGCACTGTGGGAAGCCACTGAGTTTGGATCTTGCTGCTGGAGGATCTGGACAGATCTGGATGAGCCATGTGGACTGCAGTGAATCAGAGCCCACACTTAAACACTGTGGATCCTTGGGATGGGGTGAACACAGCTGTCCTCATTTTCTTGATGTACACATAATTTGTTCAGGTTTGTTTCAATCTGCCTTCATTACAATTAATCTGTGGAGCACAGTGGGTGGAAGCATCAAATCACATCATTCATGTTTCATTAAATTAACTGAAATGAAATAACTGAGGTTTGAAGGGAAGACCATGCCTATAACTCCTTAGCTTACTTTCTGTGGTACTTCTTCCACTCTTCCTCTTCCCACACCAGTTGTTTTTTTCTTTCAGAATTCCCACCATCATTACATTCTAACTTGACATTTACCCTTTCCTCTACCCTGTGACTGTTCCTCCCATCAAAATCTTCATTTCACCTCCTCACCTTTTTGTCCCTTCTGCTCTTTGACTGCATTGTGCCAAAGTTTGGACTTTAAATCTCTTTGTTCTAGAGGTTTAAGGTCATCTATCTGAGCTGAAAGTCATTTTCCTGTAAACTTCATCCCCTTTTAGTATCATCTTCTCATTTCTCAATGTACCATATTTACTTTCATATATTCATAGCAGGTGATGGCCCCTTTAGACTGCTGGATTTCCTCGTACCATTTTGGATGCCATATCTTGAGAAGTCTGTCTTTCACAGGCTAAGCCATTATTGGTTTGCATTTTGAATTTGTTCCCATTATCCTGGTGACAAAACAGTTTCTCAGATCTGGAAATAAACATTAAAAACAAATCCAGGGCTGGGTCCTAGGTAAGGCTGCAAGCTTACTTGGGCAAAATCTTCTCTGCAGTTCCTGCTAAATTATAATTGCATGCCTTGGTTTTGTCCTGGCTAAGGCTCAGGCTCCTCCTCTAGTAGATGGGGTCAGGATTATGATAGATGCCTCATACCTTGGTCAGGCTCAATACTCACTGACTTTAATATTTACTGACTCGTTCTGGTTGGTGGCTTTAACTTTGTTCTTGTTCTTCTTAGGCATCTTCACTAGCATAAGTATACAATCGGCCTAAAATTTTAGAGTTCTCTCCCTTCCTACGGTAAGCACTGAGGGCATGATCTGAACAGTGTAATTATGATATAGCTGTAGTTTGGCAGCAAATGTAAGGTATCTACAATCCTTTACAGATACATTTCTATCATCTAAGGCAAGAAAGGGGAAGTCTGAGAAACTTGTCTGAGAAACTAGTTCCATGGAGTTCTTGATCCATTTTATAGGGCACGTAATGATGGAGAGACGGAATTGGGGCATGGTCCTTCTCCCAAACTTTAGTCATTACATAACTCCATTATAAGGGAGACCCAAACCCAATTTTTAGGCTACATTCATATTACTGGGCTGAAGCGACCCAAATATTATTTTTGCCTTAATGTGACACAGATCTGATGTTTTCGGGGCTGTGCAGACATGTCAAATCCAATCTTTTCAAATCAGATTTGAGTCACTTTCATATGTGGTCCTAAATTGGACATGTGGACATGTGACATCACTGTGAATGTTTAGATCAGATTTCTTGTGGTTTTATTTTTTTAACTGCACATGTGCTAGCGTTAACATGGCAGCAGAGCCTAATGTGAAGTTAAAGCCAGTAAACAGTGGAAAAACAATAGATACGACTAATAAGCAGCTGAGAACTGCTCAGAGCACATTGCCTTTGCAGTGAAGGCATATTGTGTTTATTTGCTTTTCATGACACATGTAATTCATTCACATGTCATTACTGTTTAGGAAACGTGCATGTGGGTTGTTTCAGGATGCTGGCCTGTTCACATTAATGACAGACTTGAGTTACGTGAATGTGAATCATCATGTTAGAGTCATCAGATCTAAGCAAAAAATCTGATTTGAGCAACGAGGCTTGTAATGTAAACATAGCCTTAGACTTGTCACCTACCCTACAGCCCATCTCTCCTTAAGCTATAACAATGTGTTAAAGGCATGGTCTGAACTTGCGAATAAAATTTCTGACTGTTATTAACTTGCATTTTAAGTCTAAACTTAAAAAGACTCATTGAATATAGGAAAGATCAGATTCTCACTCTTTATTTTAAGTAACTTAGTCATGTACAAGTAGCTTACATGTTCAGAATCCTGACTGTTATTTAAGTGTCTAGACATAGTTTCAATTCTGTGTGTCTCATGCACAGTTTTAATGTGGTTACATCACACACAGATCACAGAAAGCCTCGACTTACTGGTGGTTCTCATCAGTGCTCTGGGAGAGTGGAGGTTCTTCAGGGACAAACCTGGTCTACAGTGTGTGCTGCTGACTTTGACCAGCAGGATGCAGAGGTTGTGTGTCGAGAGCTGGGCTGTGGGCTTCCTGTGGAAGTGCTGGGAGCAGCTGCTTTTGGCAGAGGGGAGGGGAGGGTTTGGTCAGAGGAGCTTCAGTGTAGAGGCAACGAATCTCAGATTTCCTCCTGTCCAACAATTTCAGGAAACTACAACTGCTCCCACGACAGTGACATTGGACTAATATGTTCTGGTTGAGTATAAAATATGAGCTTTTGCTTATTTAATTATTTATTGAGGGTCTTACGGGTAAAGCTTTAAATGCAATTTTGTGTCTGTATTTTGTTACATGGTATTTTGATAAGTTGGCAGTTTCTTTCATAGGTCACACAAGGATGAGGCTGGTGAATGGCTCTGACTCCTGTTCTGGTCGAGTGGAGCTCCAGTACCTCAGTGAGTGGGGCACAGTGTGTGATGTAACCTGGAATATGAGAGCTGCCAGTGTCCTCTGTGGTCAACTGAAGTGTGGGAGTGCTGTAGCCGTGTTGGGGTCAGACTGGTTTGGGGAGGGGAGTGGCCGGATCTGGGCTGATGTGTTTGATTGTCAGGGAAATGAAACACACCTGTCAAAATGTCCCATTTCATCATGGAGTCGAACTGCATGCTCTCATAAACAGGATGCTGGAGTCATCTGCAGTGGTGAGTTTGTTATGTCTCAAACTTCCTAAGGGACCCTCAGCAGGTTGACATTTTTTGCTCAATTGTTATGTATTGCAAATTGAGTTAGAGCAAAAACTGGACCTGTATGGGGTCTCTGAGGACTTTTTTGTGAATCACTGGTGTGTTAATATGTATAATAGATATAATAAGTATAAATGGAGCATCTCATTAAGTTTCTAACTTTTTTTGTGATTTTCCTCTTCAGATTCCTCTCTGGCGTTACATGAGGGTCGAGTGCGGTTGTCTGGAGGGATGGAGTGTGAGGGGGAGGTGGAGGTGTACTTTAGGCAGGACTGGAGGAGAGTTCTGCTGGACTCCTGGAGTGAATCTGAGGCCTCTGTGGTCTGCAGACAGCTGGGCTGTGGCTCCGTGTTCAGCTTGGCCAGTTCCTCTCCAGCCAGTCCTGAACACAGCCAAATGTGTGTGACGGGTTTCAGTTGTTCTGGGAGTGAAGCTCATCTGGGGAACTGCAGTAGCGCACAAGAAGTCAACTGCAGCTCCAGAGAACAGCTGAACATCACCTGCTTGGGTAATGGTTTCAGTGCTTTAAAGGAGCCATAGCAAGTCAAACTGCGTTTTCCTTGTCAGTTCATATAAACATATCAAACAAAGTGCGTACCATTCTAGAAATAGTGAAATGTGAACTCTCTGTTCCGATATTGTAACATCTGTCCTTTTTATTTTAACCATGTGATTCTGTCTAGACTTGCTGAGGTGGTGTCACTTTTAGCAAACATCCCATTTTACTTCAATAAACACTCGTTCAGTCTTTATACTTTCACAATTGCAGCTGCCATTTTATGTATAGAAGTATGTATGTCACTGATGGACAGTGCAGTATAAAATAGCAGTAAAGGGTCTCATAATTGCTGCTTACACTAAATGCATACATCCAGTTTCAAAAAGTTTGGGACGGTATTTGAAATGCTAATAAAAACAAAAAGCAGTGATTAGCATATTCATATATTTTATTTTTTTACCTTGTACATCACCTTTTTTAACAACACTTAATAATGATTTGGGGAACCGATCTTTTTTTTTTTTTTTGCCATTCTTGTGTTATACTTCTGTGCAACTATACAGGGCCTTTGTTAGCGTTTTTTGAGGATACCTTGTGGAGTGGCACAGTGGTGCAGACGATAGTGCTGTCACCTGGGTTTCTTCCTCTGGGTTCTCCGGTTTCCTCCCACCATCCAAAAACATGCAGTCATGCGAATAGGAGATGCTAAATTCTCCCCCTAGGTGTGAGTGTGTATGTCTGTGTGTGTGCCCTGCAATGGATTAGTGGCCTGTCCAGAGTGTTTCCTGTCTTCCACCCAATGAGTGCTGAGATCACCAGCACCCCCCTGAAGAATAAGCGGATGAAGTGGAGAAGAAAAATTAACAAATGATCGATATGTTTTCAAAGTTCACAACTATCTAGCCTCTATACTTTCTGATTATGCAGACATGTGTTCTAACACATGGAGAATGTGGTTTGGTGTGGCTTGGACATATTGTAATATGGCTGTGTCCCTGAAAAGGACATTGTCTAAAAGGCAGCATATGTTGCTGTGTTGGCCAGTAATGGTGCTTTGATAGCTGTGCAGGTTAACCACTAATTCCCCCCATACCATGGCAGGCACTGGCTTTTGAGCTTTTTGAGTAAGAATCTGGATGATATTTTTTTATAGATATTATTTTTTTATAGATATTATTTAAACTCCAACATCCAAAGTTACTTAAAAAGCTGTTTTGAGTTAAACATGTCTGTGCTGAAGCTAAAGAGCCACAATAAAATAATAATAATAAAATACTCCACGGTTTGCTGGGCGCTAATATAACGTTGAAAATCGTGTAGTACAAAATAAAAGCAACCAATTACAAGCATTTCTGCATTAAACTGTGATGGCATTCATATTAGGACCATGGGACTCTATCTGATGGTGTTAACTCACTATGCTGGGCCACACTGCAGATGCCACTGCGTAGTGTTCACACCACTTAGTCCACCTCCCCCATATTGTCTCATTAATAGTTACCAACATGAAACAAGCAGGTCATATTTACATCTTTGAATAAGAATTTGAATGTGTCTTTCTCTCTAAGTGTATGTGATTTTAACACAGCTCACAGCTCCATCAGGCTGGTTGGTTCTGGAGGAGACTGTGCAGGAAGGCTGGAGGTTTTCCACAGTGGCTCATGGGGGACAGTGTGTGATGACTTGTGGGACATTGAGGATGCGCAGGTGGTCTGCAGACAGCTGCAGTGTGGAGTGGCCCTCAGTGCCCCGGTACCAGCCTGGTTTGGACCTGGAACTGGACCCATATGGCTGAATGAGGTGGAGTGTGAGGGGAACGAGACTTCCCTGTGGAACTGCAGATTTCAAACACTGGGAGAAAATGAATGTGGACACAAGGAGGACGTAGGAGTCATATGCTCAGGTAAAGTGTGATGCTGCCGTCCTTGGGTTTTTTTCCGCGTATTATAGATGATTTTCTATAACAAGTGTGAAACTGACTATTTGAACATGCAACAAATTTAACATTTCCATTTATAGGTCCTGTATCCCCAGAAATGGTCAAAATGCACTGAAAAGGGAATTAATGTAAACATAGGGCTATCTGATACTTGGGAGATTCATAACAGCAGAATATAATAGGTACGTCCTGGATTCATTGTGAAGCATATTTTTTCCACCAGAGTATAAAGAGATCAGACTCACTGAGGGCTGTGAGGGGAATCTGGAGGTGTTCTACAATGGAACCTGGGGTAATGTGTGTCAAAATGGGATGGATGAAGAAACAATAAATTTGATCTGTCAGGAGCTGAACTGTGGAAGATCCAGCAATGAGAAGGGTGGCAAAGCCAGACTGGAATCAGCCCCTAACTGGCTGGATGATGTGAAATGTAGGAAACATGACTCCACTCTGTGGCACTGCCCATCTTCTCCTTGGGGACAGAACAACTGTGATAATCGCAATGAGGTGGCTCACATTACCTGCACAAGTGGTTAGTTTCTCTCTTCAGTACTGTAGTTAGGTTGATTTTTTTTATGCAAATATGCATAATCATCATTGCAGAAGTGAGGATCTAGGGATTGGCACATTGTCACTGTTATGGTCTTTGGTTTTAAATTGTAAAAAGTGTAAAAGTAGCTAATGCTGTATTTTACTGTATTCTCAGGAGCGAAAAATCATCTTGTGCTACAAAACCATCTGAAATGTTCTTCATTAACCCACCAGAGCCAGTGCTCAAGTAAGGACACTTAACAATCAGTGAGTCTTTTAACAGCGAAGCCGGTAATAACAATCGTTTCTGCTATCTAAGGCTCAGTGAACATCATTACCAGATACAGTATGTTTTACAATTTCGATGGTGACGATCAAAATATTGTGGAATTTTCATAATGTAGAGCATTTCCCTCTGAGGCTAAAAGGAGGAAATGGAAGCTGCTCGGGGAGGCTGGAGGTGTATCACAATGCTGAGTGGGGGTCTGTCTGTCATAATCTGTGGGACCTCAAGGATGCTCAGGTGGTTTGCAGGCAGCTGGGCTGTGGGCTGGCGTTGAGTGCTGATGGGAGTGCTGTATTTGCTTCTGGTAATGGGACTGTCTGGATGAACAGAGTGAAGTGTAGAGGGAATGAGATTCACCTGTGGGACTGTCCTCATTCCCTGAAGAAGCACACTGACTGCTCCCACAGGCAGCATGCTGGAGTCACCTGTGCAGGTCAGAGAAACCTGACCATCAGGATTTCACATCCAATGAATGTTATTCTAGTAGTCTTTAATGTGCAGGGCAAATGTGTGAAGTAGTCCATAGTTGATTAAGGCTGAGAGAGATCCAATAACTCTGCACAGTGCATTCATGATCTTGTCAAATCAATCCATGATGTTTTGAAGGCCAAGTAAGATTCAACACAAGACATGTTTACCTATAAACTGGCAAATCAGCCTTAAAACTAATTAAAAATAAAAATTTAAAAATTAAGCCTTAAAAATACTTTAATACCTAAAGATATGACACAAAATAAGCTACATGACTCTTTGTTCATGATACGATGTCATACAGCTAAACGTCTACTTTGAGTCTTGTTTCTGTTTAGGCCATAGGTTAAGACATACCTGAGTGAGGGAGATTTTGAGTGCAAATTGTTGTTGTTTTATTTGGATATCTAATCAAATGTTGTTTTTGTTACTCATTCACTGTCTGCAGTCAGTTCAAACTCTACATGAAGATACTATTCATATGTGAAAACCCTGATTTTTGTCAGAGTGGCCTGTGGTTTCTGTCTATCTGACTTTTTGCCTCATTTACAGACGTAATGTTGACCACAACTATTGTGTCCACAATAACCACCAGTTCAGTCACAGGTACTTTTTATTGAATCATTTCTGTATATTTTTCTAAATGATTCTGAATACACTGTCCAGTGTTCTAAGATGATTTCTTCTTTACTTCTAGAGGGTCAGACAGAGAAGAAAACAACCTTTCCCCCAAAAACTTCATCACCAGCTATCCTGTCCATTTCTTCTGAAGTCCTCCTGATCTTGGGAACTATGCTCTTCCTGGCCTTAGTCCTTCTGGTTGTGCTGTTTTGCCAGAACAGGATGCTTTGGAGAGGTAGGGAGATTCACAGATCATCTACAGTACACTTCCTGTATTTCGTCTAGATATCCTTCAGCCTGTTATCACTCTTGAAACTAAAGAGTCCTAGTGGAACCAATAAGGGATCATTGGAGTTATGCACAGAACACACACTTGTGGTTCAATAAAGAATCTATTCATTGATGATTCATGATTTTTTTT
>JAVGWN010002454.1:0-11107 GCA_034552555.1 Semaprochilodus insignis
CAGAGATGTTATGTTCTAAATAGTTCTAGCTAATCCAAACAGCTAGGGTAATATATTTATGGAGATACTATGTTCTAGATAGTTCTTGGCATTATTGGCACTGCAGGATCCACAGTAACGTTAGCGCAGTTAGCTGTTAGTTAGTTGAACTTCATCAGGTCAGCAGGTGAACCAGGTGAGAGTAAAATGAGAGAACGTGTACTGGGATCGGGACACGCCCCTGTGGAAGAGGGGGCGGGGTCGGCGGTGGCTCATTATCATTTAAAGGAGCAGACACTCAAACCAGCCGCTCTGTACAGGGCTGTTTAGTCAGGAGGAGAAGGAGCCGAGCTGCTCCATCCTTGTGCTGTACTCGTCCCAGATATTCCATTAGGACCCCTGAAAGACTGAGGCACACAGGGGAAACGGGGGTCTGTCACCTTTAAGACGAGCTCACTTCACGATACAATGACAGAACGGCCGGAGCACATCAAGCCACACAATGAAAAGACATTCATGTACAGGAGATGGGCCCTTTAAAGCTCAAGCTCTATCCTAGGCTTTGTACTGGGACTCCTGCGTACGGAATACGACACCATCATTTTGTTTTCTGCTCCGAATATGAATCAGTCCAGGTGGAAAAACACGGGAGCACTAAATCACCCCAATCAGATTCAAAGCCCGCTCTCTTCCTCCAGCTCAGCTTGCGGTGAAGAGCCTCTCCTAGCGTACGCTAAGCTCCACGGCTGCGTTTTCCTCCATAATCTCTGCTCAGGTCCTTCCATTGTTTCCAATATCCGCGACGGCGCATGATTAACGACGGAGTTTAAATGATGTGCGGTTCAGGTACGTGTAGCCTGATGGCAGAACATTTAATAAAGGCCCCGTGTCTCTGGAGCGCACTCCGGGCATTGATCTATGTTCTTTTATTTTTGGAAGCCTGGCATTGTGCGGCACTCTTCTTTCCTTTTTTTCCCGGATGGAAGGAGATGGCCGGATGCTTTGAGGACAGGGCGAGTTCTGTTTGGAAACGTCAGAGCCACTCAGCTGATGGGTACTGTGAAGCACTGGAAGTCTTTCCTTTTAGTTCCGCTGCTATGATAAGAGTGGAGGGCTTTGAAGTGCATGATGATGTCGTGGCTCATGGCACAATGGACACCACTCGGAAGTTCTGTAAAAGACAGGATTCCGCACCTGTTCCTGATACCGCACTTTACGATTTGGGAAGGTTTTCAACATATTTTCCACCATTTCTTCCCAGTTAGTCACGGTCAGGTCAGCGCGAAGCAAGCTTCTTCTGGGGCTCAAACCTTCTTGGGCTCACAGCCCCCTCCACAGTGCTGAGCTAGACTGGCAACATGTGGTCTGATGAGTCACAACACCAGTTGTTTGGTGCTGATGGAAGAGTTCGATTGTGGTGCTGACTCCACAAAGCCATGGACCCAGTTGTCAACAAGGCACTGTGCAGGCTGGTGGTGGTTCCACACTGGTGTAGGGGGTGTTCTGATGGCACGGGTTGGGTCCACTGATCCCCTAAGCTTGTCACTGACTGGTGCTCACTACGTTTCACTGCTTGGTGACCATTTGCAGCCCTTCATGGACTTCCTGTCCCCCCACAGTGATGGGATATTCCAGCAGGACAATGCACCGTGGCATCGGGCCCAAGTTGTCCAGAATTGGTCTGAGGAGCATTCTGGAGAGTCCTGGCGAACGGTGTGGCGGCACGTTCCCCTCCCATCGAAGTTCTAAGGAGTGATGCAGCTCTGAGCGATTTCTGAATAAGGCAGGGCAGCCAATCAGAACACAGCTCATTTATCTTAGATCAGTCTTAAAGGCACAGTAACACAAACAGGCCGTTTCATTCTAAGTGAGAAATGTGTTCTAGACAGTTCCTGGCATTTAGAAGTAGTTAATATATTAACAGAGATGTCATGTTCTAGATAGTGATTGCCGTTTAGCAATAGCTAACAGCTGAGGCAAAATATTAACAGAGATGTCATGTTCTAGACAGGGTTTGGCTTTTAGCACTAGCTAATATATTAAGAGAGATGTCACATTCTAGATAACAGCTGAGGCCATATATTAATAGGGATGTTCTAGATAGTTCTAGGCATTTAGAATTTGCTTATGCTTATAGCTGGGGTAATTTATTAATGGAAAGGTAATGTTCTACCTAGTTATCGGCATTTAGCACTAGCTCTAATGACGAAGATGTGATGTTCTAGATATTTCTTGGTGTTTAATACTAGACAACACTAACAGCTAAGGTGATATATTAACAGTAATGTGATGTTCTAGATAGTTCTTGGCACTTAGCACTAACTAATGCTAACAGCGGGTGTAATATATCTATGTAAATACAATGTTCTAGAATTTGATGGCGTTGGTTGGGTCCACTGATCCACTAAGCATGTCACTGACCGGTGCTCACTACGTCTCACTGCTTGGTGACCATTTGCAGCCCTTCATGGACTTCCTGTCCCTCCACGGTGATGGGATACTCCAGCAGGATAATGTACCGTGGCATTGGGCCCAAGTTGTCCAGAAGTGGTTTGAGGGGCATTCTGGAGAGTCCTGGCGAATGGTGTGGCTGCACGTTCGCCTGACAGGAGCCCAATCGAGGCGTTCCACTATCATGCCTCATTCAAACTGCGATAATTCACGTCTCCTTGCCATGAGCACGTTGGCCAGTGTTCAGCCTCACTCACAAGATCACACCTCACAGCTTATACAGGTGTTGGCGTTTCCAAGCCGTAACATTGTTACCTCAGGGGACGGCTTGGGAACACCCACACCTTTTGGTATCTTAAAAAAGTGGTTCTCTTGAGTAATGTCATGTTCTAGCTAAAGCTGAACAGCCTGAATGATATATTAGAGTGTAATACGACATTCAGCTCGATGTTCCTAACTCAGTGGTCAAGCAAAGGAGAGAGCAACCGTTTGGTACAGCAACAAAGATGGCCGCCTCCTGGTACACAGATTTAGCTTAAAACTAAATAAAGTGTTTTATGCGCTTAATACGGCATATTAGAATGGTGTTGGACATGTACACCATTTGGGGGATGTCCTAACAGCCAGGGTTCCCTTTAGAGAGTCTCATTTTAGACCAAAACCTTCTACAAACATCATAAACAACATCATCATGTGTGTCCTATAGGACTGTCCCAAGCTGAGCACAGACTCACTTTAATGCAGGTTCTGTTTGACCCTATGAGCTGCAAATGAAATGAAGCTGACTGTAGCCTGCGAGTGAATCAGATTATGGTAGGAGTCGCTCTACACTCTCTGGAGACAGGCAACGGGAACGGGAAGTTCCCTTTCAAAACCAGACGGCTGGCTCGACAGAACTAAGGCATTGTTATCGCCAGGGTGCATCCAGCCTATGATATCGCATGCAAGCCCAGAACACATCTAACACCAGCAGCATTCGTCCTGGTAATCAGCGACAGACCACACTCAACAGTGTTCGGGGGAAAACAATGAATGTGTCAACCTCCAGCTAATTAGCAGTGATTGCTAAACGTACAGCCCCAGCACCCAGGCCCATTTACACAGTGGAGGATGAAGGTCTGCGGGACATAATTCCGATCACGTCTACCTATGAATTGCCCTCGAGAGCCACAGTCGTCGCTGGGATACATGAGCTGTATGAAACAGAGAGGGCAAATCAGCGACGGTCACGCTAACTTGTGCCTACTGGATATGACCGGAGAACGATATCACAGTGGAAGCTGCATTCGGAAGCTTTGAGACATGATGCCAAGGCGTGTGTCAAACATGTTCTGGACGTAGTACAGCAGGGTGTAGCACCTCCGCAAGCACCAACAACAGCTGTGACTGGATTGGGCGTGTACTGGACAAGTTTCTGGATGTGGGCCACATCAATGTTCAGACACTCTTACATTGTGCAGTTGGGCCAGATTTGGTGGATGCCTTCCCTGGCACAATTCCGAGGAGAATTCCCTGTAGACTGGGATTTTATCCACTGCTGGTAGACCCGTATGACCGTATGCTTCCATACACCTGCAGATTCAGCTACTTCCTTCACACTATGGTCTTTGGCACTCCCAAATGCAGTCACTCCTTTTAGCCCATCATTAGCATCTGCTCTGGAGCCATTTTCCACACATGGAACGAGACATTCCCTGCACTGTAGCACCTCTTCCCAATCTATGGATCCCGGCACTCACACCCCGCAGGGATTTATAGCTTCATCATGCTTGTGCAGCGCCATCTGCAGGAGCCTGAAGGTACTACCACCTTAAACACACAAGAGGACACTTTTGTCCGGGGGGCTTTTCACTGGGGTGAATTTCAACAGACTTCGGAATAACCACCACTGTAACAGTTCTAATTCTCTAGAGCGGAGCGTTTCACACCAACACCACTCTGAACGCCTCTGTTTACATCTTCAGTCATTCATTACGCAGAATGTTCATGGTGCCTATATCCCAGCTAATGAATTATGCAGACATTTAGGAAAATGGGCGGAATTCCCCTTTAACACTCTGGTCATTCCGGAACCAAGATGGCAGACGAGATTCCTCACTCTTTCTTTTCCTTCTTTCTTGAAAGCCTGAAATGAAGAAATCCAAGCAGCAGCAGAAACAGGTGTAACATATGCATAATTTCTGGTGGATTAGTTGATGAAATTACATCTGCCCTCCATCTGTTCCCGGATTCAGGCTTGGAGTCGGGCTGTATATCCTGTGTGCATGACAACAACACGTTTCATGTGTGCAGAGAAGAAAGACACTAGAGATTCCAATTATGGATTCCGTATGTGACAGAACACTGACGGCACACTGTCCAAGGACACGTCGACTGGCACCAGCACAGATCACATACAGCACACCTGCACATTCCAAACATGAATCTTATTACAGGTCTCCGATACTGCCGAGAAGGCTGCACGATTCTCAGAACTGAGATCACCATTCTCATTACTAATTACTCATTACTACCTATATATACGCATACAGCACTGTGAAAAAGTATTTGCCCCTTACAGATTTCTTTTGTTTTTGCACATTGGTCATGTAAATGTTTCAGATTATCAAACAAAGTCGTATATCAGACAATGATGATTTATGAATTGCATCTATTAAGGGAAAGAAGCCATCCAAACCAACCTGGCCCTGTGTGAAAAAGTAATTGCTCCCCATATCCCCCCTCCCCCCAAAATTAACTGTGATTAATTTCAATTTCACTGAGTTCAATTTCACTAGCTACAACCCAGGTCTGATTACTGCAAGACCGGTAGAATCAAGAAAGCCCTTAAATAGAACCTGTCTGAGAACACGAAGTAGGCTAAAAGATCTCAAAAAGCAACACATTATGGCCCGATCTGAAATTCAAGAACCGATGAGAAACAAAGTCATTGACATCCACCAGCCTGGAAAAGGTTACATTGCCATTTCTAAGGCTTTGGGACTCCAAGCATCTATAATGCTCCAAATTCAGAACACGTGGAACAGTGGTAAACCTTCGCAGGAGTTATCACAAACGCTTATTTGCAGTTGTTGCTGCCAAGGGTGGCACAACTAGTTATTGGGTTTGGGGGCAATTATTTTTTCACACAGGAAAAATAGCTTTAGTCCCTTAATAAATGAAATCATCATTGAAAAACTGCATTTTGTAGTTACACAGGTTATCTTTGTCTGATATTGGTAATCTGAAAAATTGAAGTGCGACAAATGTGCCAAAACTAAAGAAATCCAGAGAGGGCAAATACTATTTCACAGCTCTCTCTCTCTCTCTCTCTCTCTCTCTCTCTCTCCCTCCCTATATGCACACGCACTACTATCACTACATACGCTATACAGTCCACCTTAAAACCCTCCAGAATGGAGCTTTACACCAGCTTTCTTAACCTGCAGTGGAGCTGATAGAACAAGGTTTATTACTAAGCAGGTTTGGAGCAATTCTATTGGTCGGTCCCTCATGAATATTCACTAAACTGAAAGGAGAACTAGAGCTTTTACACTGTGCAGAAAAAGAGATCAAAGTTTTTACACCACTAAATATATATTAGAGGTGGAGATATGGAGAAATATCATACTGTGGTACATCAAGAGGATATGTGGGGTATCAGGGTATGTACTGGTTCTGACCATGTATAAATTTTGAAATATCAGTGGAATTCCCCTTTAACATCTCAAGTCAAAGGGCGTGAAGAACTGAGCAGACGCTACACACGTGCCTGTATGTTTGGCTCAAAGTAGATGACGCTGTAAATGTAAATATCTGGATGTCATTCCAAACCTGTTCTCCAAAGACAGCATCTCGTCTCCTCCCACTGACGTCAGGATAAACTAGGAAAGTGCACTTCCCAAATGCAGAGATTAAGCTTGTTGCTAGCTGGTTGCCAAGGTGTTGCGAGGGATGAATAAACGACCCATAGAGGAGTGCGGGTCAGTATGTCTGTGGACTAGAGTTTGGGGGTCTGTCCTGAGTGAGGACATGCAGTTTGGTGGCTGTAGGTTAAAGGAAACCATAGGGGTTTGAATGGGGGTGATAATGAATGGGAGTCTATGGGAGGAACAAGTGATGGGGACAAAAAGGACAAACAGACGAGTGCGGGTTAGAGCAACACTGAGTTCATGCTTGGGGGTCTACCCTAAGAAAGTGTATGTGAAACAGCGTTAAGGTGTCGGCCAGTATTTATCCCAAAAATCTGGAATTGAAAATTTTGGAATTTCTGAAAACTGCACGTCAGATGATAAAGTCGTATACAAGCACGGCATTCCCGATCGGACTGAACATTCTGAAGTTGCAACAGTGTCAATATCTTGACTGTGGGACTAGTTAGCAGTAGGTAGAAGAAGAAGACGCATAACAATCGTGTTGCCTTGCACAAGCTCTAATAACCGGAGCAGTTCCTGCCGGGAAAGGCCTCTAGTGAAGCTCACTCCCGGCCAGGTTTCTACAAGGCGAAGAAAAGCATGGCATAGCGGACCTTATGTTTCGCAACACGGCAACAAAGCCCAGGTGCGTGTTATGCCTCAGGTAAAACTGGAGCTGTCTGAAGTGTGATCTGTGGTCAGACATCCAGAGGGAATCGTGACTGGCTACGTTCCCAGGGTCACTTTCCATCCTTTGTGGAGAAAGTCATCCAAGAGGGCTGCCTACAGAGTCAATATGAGTTTGGTGGTCTACCTCGCGGGCTCCGGAGCGTAGCAGTACTGCCGAGAGAAGAACCACAGAAAGAGAATAGATAACAAAGTGCTGGAGCTGGAGACAAATAACCTGTGTCCAATCTCGGAACAGCGAAAACACAATGTAACTACAGCTGCACCTGCCTGCCAGCCCTCAGGAGACGCGCAAAGGGCTTAAAACTTCCTACTTCAGCTGCTATTCCACTGTCACAAACACAGAGACGGCTCTTGGAATCTACTCTTGGATACAGCCCACAATGGACCACACACACACACACACACTGGCAAGACGTCCGGGATATCTGGCCTGGATGAGTTTTAGAAGACCCTGACTACAATGGAAGCAGGCATTAGCCCACTGTACCAACCCTGACAGATATCTGCTTCAGTTCCTCATTACGGATAATATAAGAAGGATCATCCCATAAGAATAAACATATCCAGGTAAACAAACTCAGCATTAACAGTGGGACTAGCTGTGGGCTGTAATATATGACATATATATTAGAATACATGGATTTCCCTAATGCCCAACTTGTCCCATATGGACATGAGCCCATTTCCAAATATGGGACATATACTTCAGCCATATATCAGTATATCGTCGCTGTCCAATGGAAAACATTTATCTCCATTTCTGTCCATTTTGATTTTTCTGCATCATTTGATCACATGAGCTGATGTTTACACTGTGTGTAAATCTCATGACGATTGGACCGACAGAAATGGCCCAAACTTGCTTGGGAAGACGTCTGGTTCCATTGACGTACATTAAAGCTGAATGAGGTTTTTGCCCTCTCCTGTAAAGCTGCCATTTTGGAGATACCTGTTTTTCTTTGGACAGCAACGATATGCAAACCTATATGTGTAACACATAATATTTAAGAATAGAAAATATGTGAAAAATAGGAATCATATACAGTATAAATGGCATGTATTACTCCTAACATGCTGGCTTCACATGTAAACGACCCAAACAAGTAAATATTCCTATTATAACTACACAGCTAAACTCTAAAATATGCACATTAAAAAACTGCAATAAAATCATTTAACCATGTGACATATGTGTACGGTCCATACAGTAATATATATATTTATTATGTATTATATATATTATGTGTATGTACATATAACGTACAATATATGCCTGACTCCATTTAATATTGTCATCTATCAGATTTCTGATTTGTGGCCTCCTCCCTCCAGCTGGCTAGCCGGGTCTTTGCCTAGCACATGATGGTACCAACCTAGGCGGGTGAAGGCTAGATCATGCCTCCTCCGAGGCCTGTGAAGCACTACCACACCTTTTCAGGCTGCTGCTTACTAAACATCAGGAGACAGCTCAACACGCTTGGAGGAGGACACTAACTACCATTCTTTCCATGTCGGCAAACAGGCACCAACGTTGCCTGGCATGGCACTAGGTAGTGGGAAGGAGAGGTGGACCATGTCTTCTGACAATCTGATTGTTAAGTGCGATGTAAACAGCCATCCCTGGGGCTTAGACCCCCAAAACAAAAGACCCACAGACCCCCAAAACAAAAGACCCACAGACCCCCAAAACAAATGACAATCACGAAACCTGTAAACCTTTTCACAGTGGCTTCCTTGTTTATTCAGCACCACCGTGGGTTAAAAAGGGTTCGGTTCCTTCCACACTGATCTGCTTGTTAACATGTCTGGGTCTGAGCCTCTACTGAGCCGCCCGAGGCGCTGGCTGTGTTTGTTGTTGTTTGAGTCGAATAAACCACTCGGTTATCATTCTAGCTCTTTCCTTGTGATGTGAAAGAGGAGAGGAGAGTCTGCAGCTGATAAAGTGAGATACAATTCTTACACCAATCAAGAAAAACACAGTTTGGTTCTGTGGGCTCTAATGTTAGCAAGCTAGCGAACCTAGCTAACATTAGCACCCACTAGCAAAAGCCAATAGGACCATTTGTGGATCTCCTTGATGCAGTCTGTGGGTTTTACAGGGTGTTTCTTGCTATGAACCCACATCCTCATGTTCCGGTTGTTAGCTGTTTTTATGTGCTGCCCAGCTAAATCAAAGCTAGCTCTGCCTTAGCTAGTTATCTCCGCTTTAGCTAGGTAGCTAGCTGTCTTTGTTAGCTCATCTAACTGTCAAGCCTGGCAGTCGGAACATGAAGATGTGGGTTCATAGCAAGAAACACCTTATAAAACCCACAGACTATATCAACGGTCTTTACAGAAAGTCTTTTATCAGTTAGCTTAGTTCGCTAGCAAGCTAATATTAGAGTTCAGGGGCACCTAACTTTGGTTTCTTGATTGGTTTAAGAATTGTACCTCACTGGATCAAATCCAGACTCCCCTCCCCTCTTTCTCATCACAAGGAAAGAGCTAGAATGAAAACTGGGTAGACTTTTGGGAATTTACTGGGAATTGGGAATGAGAATTTGCTACCCTGACGTCAAGGTTGATACGCCATGGCATAACAAGTTGACAGGGCCAACGTCAACTGGAATGATGACTAAAAGCCTGATTTCAGATACTGAAGCGAAGCATCTTTGGCAAACATTAGGTGCAGATAAACATGAACATTTAAAAACTGTGTCCTTGATAACTCGCACTGTCTTCTGAGAGTTTTCCTCTTTGAGAGTGCATCCGCTTTCATTGCCCTAAAGTTTCATAGCCAATTAAATGATGTCCCACAACAACCTGCAGAGATAAGGCTGCTGTGGTGAAGCGCTTTCAGGAGACCAAAATCCATCATCGCTAAGTGCCTCATGATCTGCCAAAAGCAGCACCGCTATCTGCAAATAAGTCAATGCTAGTGTGTTATGCCCAACCACAGAGTGGCTCAGAAAGAATTCCACACAACTGACAGAAGATTATCACAACTAGCATAAAGGGCTCCGAGCGCAGCGCTCCTGTGGTTAGGGATGCACTGAAACGGCCATGTGCTAATCGATTTCTCCATTTATCTCCTGATACGTACGCCAGTACTCGGGATTTCTTATTTAATCGTTAATACAGGCCTAATAATTTGGTCTGAAGTTAACAGCCTTTCAGGTTTAACTAGGGGTTAAAAATGCTTTATTAATGCTCCATTACTATAGTAATGCTTTACATAATACATCATGCATATTAAACTGAAGGGCATTGACTGCACATGATGCTCACTGTGGCCTAAACATGCGGAACCTAACGGAAGAAAACAGAGAAGAGGATACGTCCATGTCATCAAAGGTGAAAAGAAATGGACAGACGGAGGAGGGTCGATGCTGAAATACAGTGAACACATTAGAGGAAGAAGTGAGCAAAACTTCTATTGACTAGGCGAACACTGATGAGATCAATGACGAGATCAATGAAGTGGCTTACAATTTAATTAGAAGTGCATAATGACAGAGTTATCCGGTTACATCGCTGGCTAGTTACAGGGACTTTTTCTACATTTCCATGTAGCTCAATACATGAGATGTAAACAAAATCATTCCGAGCGGCTCGACGGGTCATTGTGGAGAACCTACTGATTTCCTTACAGGTCGGATCAAAAACCTTCTCACGTCACAATGTCTCGGGCATCAAGCAGGCGGGGGGACTTTGATGCCGGGTACTGAATACACAATATTTTTGTCTTTCACGACTGGCACTATGTCAGATTACCACCATGAACTGGTGATGCATCTTGGTTGTGAGATTGGCAACTATACGCATCAATATGTTGATTTTATCACTCGCTGATTCTGAAGTTTCCACCACTTAAAGAATAAAAAGTCCATACAGCATCTCATAATTTTGACTTAGCATCTCATACTTATGATTTATTATTTCATAATCTTTTGACTTACTATCTCATGATTATGACTTAGCATCTCAATTTTTTGACTTACTATCTCATGATTATGACTTAGCATCTCAATTTTTTGACTTACTATCTCATAATTATGACTTAGCATGTCATAATTATGGCTTACTATCTCATAATTATGACTTAGCATCTCAAA
>JAVGWN010002455.1:0-11107 GCA_034552555.1 Semaprochilodus insignis
GACTCGTTGTTTGTCCGGTGAGTTTGTGATGCGTCCAGCTATTCTATTTAAAATGGAAAGTGAGGAAGTCCGTTTCCATGATATGGGCCCTTTAAGGCACTGTGACAGTAAATCAGCTTAGCTGGCAGCAGCTGGGGTTTGTGGCACAGGATTTAGGAATTAGAGGGAGATTCACTAGAAATGTTCCCATTGTTCCAAGCTGCTGCGCTGCAGATTTCTCCGGCTTTTCCCGCGAGTGCAATGTTGTTTCACAGAAAATCAGGATTCAGTATGCCAGAGGTTTCCGAGTCGCACCATCTGTATCCAGACAGCGCGTTAACTGAACCACGCCTGCCTGTTCGGATGACGGAATCTGCCGTTAAATCAGGCTTTCCTGATGAAATGGTCAATGACCTGAGTGTTTATGAGCCGGAGCTTTTCCGAGTGGCTCCAGGTGAGTTTAAAATAGAACTCCATTCAGTAAATGGGTTCTGGTTTACGTCGCGCTGTGGCGACCTGTTCGGATCGGGAAGGAGATTGTTTTTCCTCGGCTGAGTGGAGACTGCTGTAATTTCTGTCCTCTCGCTGGTCAATCAGGGCCTGATCCTAAACCCCCGAGAGTGCTCTCATCCCTCCGGCCGCATTACGCTCTTCTAATAACATCACAGAGGCATCTGTGGCTTATCCCAGTGGGGTGCTCTCGGGACAGCGCAGTATAGGACGTGACCCTGCGGCCTGGAAGCAGAACCTGTGGCGGTTAGGTTAGAAGTCTGGCTAATGAAGCTAACAAGTAATGGAAGCTGATGTACACCAGTTAGCATCCTGCAGCCTGTAACATGCGTGTTTGAATGAACTTTGTTTCATGGTTCTCAGGAATTCTTGATACAGCAGAGTGCCTGCGATAGGGGCTGTGCTGCCCCCTGCTGGTCCTCCACTGCATCTGCTGAAGCGAACAGATAGAAAGTTATGGATGGATAGATAGATAGATATGAATAGATAGATAGAGAGGTATATAAGTAGATAGGCAGATAGTTATTAAGATTAATAACAATTTCGATAACTAGAAGGTTTAGCTAAGTAGGATAGGTAGATGATTATTAATATAGATAGACATACATAAAATAATTTGGATGGATGGGTGGATAGACAGACAGACAGACAGACAGACAAATATTAAGTAATTAAGATGGATGGATAGATGGACAGAGAGATAGATAGGTAGAGAACTATTAAGGAAGATAGATAGATAGATGGATAGGTGTATGTGACAGTGTGAACGTAAAGCCCTAATTTTGAGGTTGACGTTGCAGTCACGTCCAGCATTCTCAGAAACTACTGAAGATATAAGTCTAACATTGCTGTCCATCTTTCTCTAAAAATTATTATTATTATCATTAAACATGTGCACACGTTTATCTCTGATCACCTCCTGAATGTACTGAGGAATGGTCAGTGAGATCTGGACGTACTGAGGAATGGTCAGTGAGATCTGNGAGGAATGGTCAGTGAGATCTGGACGTACTGAGGAATGGTCAGTGAGGTGGTCAGTGAGATGGTCAGTGAGATGGTCAGTGAGATGATCAGTCTGCTGCCTGGAGGTGGACTGGAGTGAGTTTGTTGATGTCTGTGCCGTTTGACTACATGTCCGGCAGTGTCCAGTGTCCGTGTGTTCTTGTACTACATCAGTTTTGATTAAGTTAGGATTGTGTTTTGTGTCTGCCTCCTAAATCCAGAGTCAAATTAAATTCCTGTGTTCTTCAGCTGTGACTCTGCAGCTTTAGAGCAGCCTGGGTCGGATCAGAATCAGAATCTCTTTATTTCACCAGAGTCTGTTACACGTACAAGGAGCCTCTCATAGTGAGTCACACATGTATGACCTGTAACACACTGAACAGACCAGACAAGCACCAGACTTATTAGGATAAACAGATATACCCAGTATCTCACAAAAGTAAGTGCACCCCTCACATTTTTGTAAATATTTGATAATATCTTTTTATGGGATGACACTGAAGATATGACACTGTGATACAATGTAATGTAGTCAGTTTACAGCTCGTATAACAGTGTAAATTTGCTGTGCCTCAAACTAACTCAACACACAGCCATTAATGTCTAAACCGCAGGCAGTGGAAGTGAGTACACCCCTAAGTGAAAATGGCCAAATTGGGCCCAAAGTCTCAATATTTTGTGGCCACCATTATTTTCCAGAACTGCCTTAACTCTCTTGGGAATGGAGTTCACTAGATCTTCACAGACTGCCACTGGAATCCTCTTCCACTCCTCCATGACCACATCACAGAGCTGGTGGATGTTAGAGACCTTGCGCTCCTCCACCTTCCGTTTGAGGATGCCCCACAGATGCTCAATAGGGTTTAGGTCTGGAGACATGCCTGGCCAGTCCAACACATTTACCCTCAGTTTCTTTAGTAAGGCAGTGGGGGTCTTGGAGGTGTGTTTGGTGGTCTTGGAGGTGTGTTTGGGGTGGTCATCATGTTGGAATGTCGCCCTGCGGCCCAGTTTCCGAAGGGAGGGGATCATGCTCTGCTTCAGTATGTCACAGTACATGTTGGCATTCATGGTTCCCTCAATGAACTGTAGCTCCCCACAGCCAGCAGCACTCATGCAGCCACACACCATGACACTCCCACCACCGTCCTGGAAGAAGAGGCAAGACACACTTGTCTTTGTGCTCCTCACATGGTTGCCGCCACACACGCTTGACACCATCTGACCCAATTAACTTTATCTTGGTCTCATCAGACCACAGGACACGGTTCCAGTACTCCATGTCCTTAGTCTGCTTGTCTTCAGTAAACTGTGTGCGGGCTTTCTTGTGCATCATCATTAGAAGAGGCTTCCTTCTGGGTCGACAGCCATACAGACCAATCTGACACAGTGTGCGGCGTATGGTCTGAGCACTGACAGGCGGACCCCGCACCCCTTTAACCCCTGCAGCGATGCTGGCAGCACTCCTACGTCTATTTTCAAAGACCACCACTGGATATGACGCTGAGCATGTGCACCCAGCTTCTTCGGTGGACCATGGCGAGGCCTGTTCTGAGTGGACCCGGTCCTGTTAAACCGCTGTATGGTCTGGGCCACCGTGCTGCAGCTCAGTTTCAGGGTGTAGGTTCTTCTTATAGCCGAGGCCATCTTTATGTAGAGCAGCACTTCTGTTTTTCAGATCCTCAGAGAGCTCTTTACCATGAGGTGCCATGTTGAACTTCCGGTGACCAGTATGAGAGAGTGTGAGAGCAAGAACACCAAATTTAACACACCTGCTCCCCATTCACACCTGAGACCTTGTGACACTAACGAGTCACATGACACCGGGGAGGGAAAATGGTTGATTCGGCACAATTTGGACATTTTCACTTAGGGGTGTGCTCACTCTCACTGCCAGTGGTTTAGACATTAATGGCTGTGTGTTGAGTTATTTTGAGGGCACAGCAAATTTACATTGTTATACACTCTGAACGCCGACTACTTTACATTGTATCACAGTGTCATTTCTTCAGTGTCGTACCGTAAAAGATATAATACAATATTTACAAAAATGTGAGGGGTGTGTGTGTATATATATATATATATATATACATGGGACAGGGAATTCTCTTGGAGTTGTAGATCTGGCCTCAGCTTCCACAGTTCCCCTTTACTGTCATTTCTTAGTTTACAGCAGTAGGAGCTGTGAGCTGGAAGCTCTCTGAGGTCTTTCTGTAGTGGTCTCCTGCTTTACAGACTCTAATGAGCTTCATTTTCAGATTCTTACCCCAGTGTTTAATATTAGCACAGAGAATTTATTACATGCTGGAATTACCATCATCTCACTGTTCCTACATGACCGGTTGAACCTGGCTAACCAGCCCTACCGAGTCAGTTAAGCCCTAACGAGACTTTACAACTGGAACGCTGTCTGAACTTTCACACATGAAGACTTCTATTGTTTTTTAATGTAATCAAATATAACCTAAATGTGCGCTAGCATCTGCAGTAAAATGTCACAAATTAAAATATGTAATTTATTCAAAGGTGGCCAAACATTTGCGTGTGTACATATGTACGGAAAGTCCATTATTTTCCCAAAAAAAACTATTTAAAACCTCATGTGGTGTAACCGTCCAACCATATGTGGTGAATACATAAACAAGTCGAAAAATGTAATTTACTTAAATTATCAAAATTAATCTAAATAAATAGTTTGACGTGATTTTATGTTTAAAACCTTTAAAATCCCAACCATATTGTGAAATAAGTCAACTTCATAAGAACCGACCTCACTAATAAGCGTACGGTCATAGGGGTCTACCAGCAGTGGATAAAATCCCATCTACAGGGAATTCTCCTCGGAATTGTGCCAGGGAAGGCATCCACCAAATCTGGACCAACTGACCAATTCTTTGATGTCAGAGTGTCTGAACATTGATGTGGCTACATCCAGAAACTTGTCCAGTACATGCCCAATACAGTCCCAGCTGTTATTGGTGCTGGTGGAGGTGTCACAGGGGTCCGGTGAGCTTATGTGCACATCATAAATGGGAATTGGAATATAGAGATGTAGCCTTCAACTCCTGCGGTCAATCCGAGTTGAAGGCTGTACGTACAAACGCTGATAGAACCCACTACCAGTCCGTGTGCAGCAGGCGCTGAAGTGCAGTATGGACGATGACCTTTGCTGCTGACCTCTGCTGAGTTCTGGGAATTGGGGGCAGCCCCGGAGGGATGTAGATTACTGAACGCCGTCCCATCATCATGGGCTTCAGAAAAAGCTCTCAGCCGGCCCAGATGAGTCTCTTGTTGTCCGGACTGTTGAACATGGCCCCGGCGTTCCCAGGGCAGCTCCTAAAGGAGCTTACGCTGTAATATCCTGATGGAAAAGGGTTTGTTTTAAGCTCGCCACTACACGACTGATCATAACTGGGATGCAAAGCTGATCGTGACGTGTGGTTGTTTTTTTTTTTTTTTTTTTTTCTTTCTTCTCAACCTGGTTGTGGATTTCTGGGGGGCTTCAGAGCCTTTAGCCCACCTGCTGGATGCTGGACCCGTTCCCCGTTCCTGAGGGTATCCAGCTCTGTCTCTTTCCTGTAGGCTTTTGGGAAAACGAGGACTGGAAGAGCCTTTAATCCTTAAAGGATTTCAGATCTTGAGGCATTGTGCTTGTTTGGATATGGCCGTGTCACTGCTGCTCCTGCATGCCGAGAGACTGGAGGGCTGGGTTGGGATCTGATCGGGAATATTCCGACATTTTGCCTAAAGCGTAACGTCTCCAGCCGTCATCATGATCCCCACCAAGATGCTGGTGTACCGGGGGCCTGACGGGAACACGCACGCGGAGGCTCTTCCCAGCACCCGCAGGCGCAAAAAGTCATGCGGGGAGCTTTTCCATAACGGATACCGGGTCAAAATGACCCACGGACACGGACTGAGCAGTGAGAAAGAGGAGCAGGACGGTTTCCACCACACGCTCGCCTCCTGCTTCCATGTGATATTGTACTGGGGTAAGAATGAGACGGGTACTGCCCCCGTCCAGTTAATCCTCCACAGGCTCGCCCCACTGCCGCTCTGCACCCCGACGGCTCAGCAGCTATGCGGAGCACTGATGATTAGCACTGTCAGTCACTTTGCTTCTCTCTATGCCATACAGACATCAGTAACTACATTATCACTGAGATAGCTATACCAGATCTGACGTTTTGTTGATATTTAGTATTTTGGCTATGGTATTTAATATTTTAAGGATGAGTATTTTTGAGTAGTAGTTTAGAGCATTGATTATATGTTCAGTATTTTGTTGATTTGGTGTTTTAAATAACTTTCTATGATGATAGTATTTATGATAATATTTAGTATTTCGAGTAGCTATGTAAAGAAAATCAGTATTAAATACCTTCATGATGATTTTTAGTATGTTAGGTACATAACACTGATGTTTACTATTTTAAATAGTTAGATAAATATATAAAATATTAGGCATTTAGTATTTTGAGTAGCATTTTAAAACATTAGTTATATATTTGGTATTTTATTATATTTTAAATATAAAACATTAATGAAATTGACAATTATGAGTAGCCTTACAAAATATTGGTTCTATTTTTTGTCTTTTGAGTAGCTAAATAAAACATTGGTTATAAATATATTGGTTATCTATTTATTATTTTTGAGAATGTATTTATGATAATATTTAGTATTTCGAGTAGCTATGTAAAAAAATCGGCATTAAAAACCTTCATAATAATTTTTAGTATGTTAGGTATATGAAACACTGATGTTTACTATTTTGATTAGTTATAAAGTATTTTTATAAAGTATTTTTTATAGAAGTATTTTGTAAGTAATAGTATTTTAAATAGTTATATAAATATATAAAATATTAGGTATTTAGTATTTTGAGTGGCCTTATAAAACATTAGTTATATATTTTGTATTTTGAGTAGCTGCATAAAAAAAATTGGTTATAAATATGTCAAGTTACATATTCAGTATCTTTGATTATGTACTTATGCATTATATATTTTTAGTATCCTGATGATGTTTAGTATTTTGAGTACATATTTTTAATATAAAGTATTAATGAAATTGACAATTTTGAGTAGCCTTACAAAATATTAGTTCTATTTTTTATCTTTTGAGTAGCTAAATAAAACATTGGTTATAAATATCTTGGTTATATATTTAGTATTTTTGAGAATGTATTTATGATGATATTTATTATTTAGAGTAGATTGGTCCTTAACAATAAACAATAAAACATTAATGATGTTTGCCATCTTGAGTAGCTACAAAAAAATAAACGTATTTAGAATAAAATAAACGTATTTAGTATTTTGAATAAAACATTGAGGTTTAGTATTGTGAGTAGCTATTGAAAACACCACAATCAGTATTGTTATTAGTTATATAAAGCACTGATGATAATATTTAGGACTTTTTCAAACATTGATGATAAATTTGTGTATTTTATGTAAGACGATGATGATGATATGAAGTACTTTGACGATATCTGACGATATTAAGTATTTCGAGTAGTATTTTAAAACATTGAATATACAGTATATTTAGTGTTTAGTTAAGTAATAGTATTTTAAATAGTTATAAATATATATAATATTAGGTATTTAGTATTTTGAGTAGCATTTTTAAAACATTAGTTATATATTTAGTATTTTAAGTGGTTATATAAAACCTTGGTGTTTACTATTTTGAGTATATATTTTTAATATAAAGTATTAATGAAATTTACAATTTTGAGTAGCCTTACAAAATATCAGTTCTATTTTTTGTCTTTTGAGTAGCTAAATAAAACATTGGTTATAAATATATTGGTTATATATTTAGTATTTTTGAGAATGTATTTATAATAATAATTAGTATTTCGAGTAGCTGTGTAAAGAAAATCGGCATTAAAAACCTTCATAATCATTTTTAGTATGTTAGGTATAAAGAACACTGATGTTTACTATTTTGATTAGTTATAAAAGTCTTGTTTTATAGAAATATTTTGTAAATAATAGTATTTTAAATAGTTATATAAAATATTAGGTATTTAGTATTTTGAGTAGCCTTTTAAAACATGAGTGATATATTTTGTATTTTGAGTAGCTGCATAAAACAATTGGTTATAAATATGTCAAGTTACAAATTCAGTGTTTTTGAGTATGTACTTATAATGCTTTTTAGTATCCCGATGATGTTTAGTATTCTGAGTACATGTTTAAAACCTTCGTATTGAATTTTAGTATTTTGAGTAGTTATTTAAGTAGTAGATCAGCTTTATAAAACATTGATGATTTTGAGTATTGTAAATAGCAACTGAAAACATGACTATCAATTTTTATTAGAAGCTAATAACACAGTGCTGTGTAGAACACTGATGTTGCTTCAGAGTAGCTTCCTTTACACACTGTCCACATCAGCCTCTGCAGTGTTGTACTGAATGATGGGTCTTTTTGTTTTGTGACTGACTGATCTGGCATGTTTAAGCTCCACGGTATTATGTGGGCCTGTTTTGTAAACAGTTTATATTTAATTATTTATATATTAATATTTGTGCTTAATAATGTTATTTTTTATTCCAGTGATTATCTTCTTTGGGTCTAGCTTCATTTGCAGTCATTTGGTAAATGTTTAAGCAGCATCAGCAGCCTGGAGCAGCTGTCAGTGTGAGCTGTCAGTCATATCAGCACTGACCGGTCATCATATAGCTTATATCAATGGACTGTGTATGTGGTGTCAGTGCGTCCCCTTGCTGAATATCAGAACATGACAGTACCTCTGGGTTTGTTTATGGAAGTTGTTTGTTCCCCACCAGGAAAGGAGGTACTGTGCATATGCATTCGTTTAGGTTTATTGTCCTAGTGTTGGTGTATAAGATTAACTGACAGATGGGAAATTATTACCACTGAGGCAGTGACGTAATATGCCAGATGTGCAGACAGAGAAGATTAGAGGATGCACAAATATAGAGAAGTACCTAAGTTGTGTAGACATGCTGAAATATCCTATGCAAGTTTGCTAAAGTGCACTGAACAGTTATTATTACTGTAGAAATATACAAGTTACAGTGTATACATATATATATCAATCATTGATTAAACATTTGTGTATTTTATGTTAGAAGATGATATGAAGTACTTTGTGTAAAACACTGACAGTATTAAGTAAAAAAATTTTCACACAATGTTAATGTTAGCTCATGTGATCAAATGATGCATAAAAGTAAAAATCAACAAAAATGGAGATGCATGTTTTTCTTTGGACAGTGACGATATATATACATATATATGTGTGTGTGCGTGCAAATTGTGATACAAAATGTAGTCTACTGTTATAAAAACATCTAACAATTTTATTTATATATATTTTTTCATGTTTAAACACAAAACTGCCCAGTCAAAGTCAAAAAGTTAGGTACACGACTGACTAGAGCTGTGTGTTGGCAAGAACCTGGCAATACGATATGATATGGCATTATGATTCAGTATGTTGTCATACATATCGATAGTGTAAATAAGATGATATTGCTTTTTTTGTATCGTCATTTTAAGAAAACTGTCATAGTACATAAACACATGACACAACATATTAATGATCCACTGTCTGCACCAATCTTTACATTCAACTATTCATTCAATAATAGTTTATTTATTAATAATATTGCTAAATTTCAAGTGTCTTGATGTTTCTTTATGCCCCTAAAACATGTATGTAAGTGTATCTATATAAATATTAGTGTTTGGTAACAAAATGTAGTGTTGTAATGTTATAAAATATCTACCTAACTTCTTTAATTGTATATTGTTTTGTTTTTTATACACCACAAAGACATATAAAAAAAAATATATGTTGGCAAAGAAAATAAACTTGTATGTAGTAGATATAACTTAAAATTCTCTACTTATTTTAAGATTATTTATCTTATGTGCTGATATTTTTACTTGTGTTAAGTGTTTATATTAAGCCATATTTTCTCAGTATATCAGACGATAATTTGTTTGAAACAGGTGAATTATCTACCTGTACAGTGAAAAAGTTTTGCTTACTAAACTCACTTAAAACTAGTAAAAATAGCTAGAAATAAGTTTTATCTTTAAATTAACTCACAACAATCATACACTGAGAAACTGAAGATGTATCAACTAGATCCAGTCAACCACTAAAAGTACATTATGCAACTGACCTTATGCATATCCAGAATGACTCCATTGTGCCTAATGCGGTTACTGTGTTCTAACAGTAGGGGGCGCTGTATTATGTAGGCACAATAGAGAATGAGCAGTATTTACTGACATGGTGTTGATTAAGCTGCTGCTGTTGCTGGCTGTAAATGCCTGAAAGTCCTGTCTGCCTGCTGTGAAAGTGTTCAGTAGTTTGGGTTCAGCTCCTTTTGCCCTTGAATTAAACTGAAAGGCCCGTTCTGATGTGGACTTTTAGGATTTTACGTCATGGGTATTTACCCGTTTGACAGCGTACCACCTGTTTTTGTTTAATCCAGGTTTTTTCATCCCTTTTCGTTCGTCTCTCTCTCAGTCCAGCAATGAGAAGTCGTTCAGTGTCCGTCCGTTCAGAGACTCCAGGCTGCTGATATACACAGTCCTCTCCATTTCGCACTCTAGTTGTGTTTATTCAGACTCTGTAAACAGTGTTTATCGGGACTTTGTAAATGAAGTCGACGTCGTTGTTAACCATGGACGAGGGGTTTAAAGGTACGGCGCGACGGAACGTTTCTGGTGTGTTGAGTGTGAAAGCTGTGTTGGCTGCTGTCTGACTGAGCCTGCTTTCCCTGTGTTTGTGCTTCTCTTGCAGGGCTGAGGTTTTTAAGAGCCTTAAGATTGATACAGTTCTCCGAAATACTGCAGTTTTTAAATATCTTAAAAACGAGGTAAGTCTACTTTCAGTATTCTCATAAGTCTAGACGCTTTGAGTCACTGTTCTTCATTGATGTGCTGCACGTTTTCACACCATGAGAGCACGCCGTGCGTCGTCATTCTCGTTGTCAGTCCATTAAACTGTGTAGAACGTGTATTCCTATTCATTTATGGAGGTCAGTTCATTCTTACTTTGCTCTTGATTAGGGTTTGTATATCATCCGTAATCTTCCAGTAGGGATGCTGGGAAATGGGGAGCACCTTATCTATTCCAGTCAGTATAAACTATTTTAAACATGAATTAAATAAGCCCTGACTGTGCCTGATCACAGATAACTTGGTTATAGATGTTATAGCCACCCTCCTCCTTTTATTCTGCCATAATGGACAGAACTCTGTTAGGGTCCCAGCAGCTTAGAGTTAAAGCTGCGGCACAGATGTCAGGAAGGGCTTACAGCTCAGCTGAATGTTTCTCTGTAATCTCCTGACAATGCACTCCGCTGGAGGTACAGGGGGGTCAGTGAATGGATGGCTAGGGCAGCATTAGACCTCACAGTGAGAAGCTCATGGCACTAAATAGTGTTTCGCTGTGCAGCAATAAGGCTTCCTTATTAGAAACTGGCACCGCTAAATTACAGCATCGCTTCCATCTACATTATGTACTAACTGGCCACTTTATTAGAAACACCTACCTTGAAATTCCACTCACTGGCCACTTTATTAGAAACACCTACCTTGACATTCCACTCACTGGCCAC
>JAVGWN010002457.1:0-11105 GCA_034552555.1 Semaprochilodus insignis
TGAATTTAACACATTCCAAAACAGTTTATTGGTTGATATTCACTTAAAATAAATTCTTCATCTAAAAACTGTGGTATTACTCAGTATATAGCACTAACATTCCTTGTATGCATAACCCCCCTGCTAGCATTGCACATTATGGGAAAGAAACTAAATTCCTGAACTTCAATGACTTTCCCATTCATAGAAGGGTTTCATATAATAACAACTGCAACAGACGTGCATACACATACGTCAACAGCAGGAACGTTTCTGATGTCACTTACAGTAAATCGTGCACATGGCTTATTTGTATACGGACTCCAGGGCGGACGAGGTACTTGTTCAGATTTATCACTTAGTCAACATGTACCTTTAGAACTACTCAGACACTTTAACGCTCAGCTCCAACAAAACACCAGAAGCTGGTTGGAGTATCACTGAAGGCATATGCAGCACTGCAGGACCAGACAAGTTCACACGGCTGCTGCAGCCACGTCAGAAAAGCAGGAGTATGATATTAGCATTCAGTTAATGCTCCTGAAACTGGATACACTTCCAAAAATGCTGGCCCGTGCTGCGTGTGTTTAAATAAATGATGAATTTAAATTACGTACTAGACTAACACGGCTCTGTAAGAGACCATTTTGGTCTACTACACAGCAAATTCATTTATATCTTCACAACATTGTTTCCTTTTAAGCGAAAACACTAACGTGGTCAGCTTAATGAATGGTGCTTTATCAGTGTAGTTAGTTCACTTTAATACATTAAGGAGGTCAACTAAATGCATAATTTGCAGTGGGTGACAAGACAAGCGAATTAGGACAGTTTTTGTGAGGCACACCAGACCGGGAGAATCCAAAAAAAGAACTGGGACCAATAGCTCCTTCCTCTTTCGAGGAGGGTAAAAAAGCACAACAACAAAACACAGCTGTGACTGCAGCTTTGCAGAGCCACGAGGCCAGGAGAACGGCGGCACACCCCTGCACTTTTCCTCCACACATTGAAGGCCTGCTTCCTCTCCAGAGCTCCTCTTCTAACCCCACAGCCCTCCTGTCGGCATCAGGTTTAACTTCCAATTTCCTCCCAGGCTAAGGCCTAAGGGCGCGGGCCGTTCCCAGTGGGCCGCTTTATCCCAGCATCGCTCTCACCCCTGGATGCACTCACTGGGTCTTGCCGGCCTACGACCCCCCTCGAGAACAAACCCCCATTTCGGCTCACCAGTCCGGCCTTTTCTAGTCTGTGTTGCTTCTGAAATGCAAGCAAACTTTGGGAAAATCCACTTTCCCAACCCACATTTCCTTTCACAAGCCCTCCTCCCCCTCTTCTCATCTCCACATCAAGCCTCGACCTCCCACACCCCGCAACCCAGCTCCCTCATGCCGACGGGAGGTCTGCAGATAAACAAAGCAGACATTTTTCAATAAAAGACACCAGAGAAGGTGCTTTAAGCTCAGGGCCATGACTGCATCATTCAGAGGCATGAAATCATTCATCAAAGAAAACAATGTTTGGTAACATGTGACCACTGATCGTTTGATAACTGTCTAAGCATCTTCCTTTTGTTGAAACTGCTCTTCAACATCATATGAAATTCCCTTTTCTATCCATGCGGTCTGAAAATCTCAAAATCATTCAGCTTTATGAATGGGTGTTACTTTCATATTAACGTGTTGGGCACGAGGTGATAATACCTTAGTAAGGCTGGCAGGGTTGCCGAATCATACTGAGCCACTGACTGATAACCATTACTGAAATGCACCTTTGCCAGTGTTGAACAAGACAAGCAGCAGGTGGCGCTATACATTTTTAATATTCCCCTTACACCCTGATAAACACTACTAATCTAAAGCTAAGAAATAATGCTTGAATACAGAAACGTGTTAATGAAAACATTGTAACGATGAAAACAAAGTAACTGAGTATGTCTACATGAGCTCTTTTTGTTTACTGTTCCAGGTAAGGACTAAGGTAGCTGTATCTTACTTACCACCAGTAAGAGCAGAGTTCAAACCAGAATAACACTTTCAGAATTATCACTTTGTTAAAAAGTGATAATAGTTCAGAAGCTATACTGCTAGCAGCTACGTCGCTACCTCACATTTCTATCAAGAGAAAATGTATATTGTTGTTGATTCTACACATGGTTCCTGATAACTGAAGACATTTGTGGGAGTGTGTGCACACATGTAGAAATAACTTTAGAGCCTGACAGATACACTACTATGCTAACAGTCTGTTTTTTTATTTTAAAGTTATTTAAGGAATTTATATTTAAGTAATTTATAATTCTCATACATAGCAGTAGCTGGTGGACAAATAATGGTAGCACTAATAATAGTACCAATTAATAGAATAATAATAATAATAATAGTTATCATTATTACTATTATTGTTGTTAGTAGTAGTAGTAGTAGTAGTAATAAGATTACTACCAAAAACAAAACATTGCCAACCATAAGGGTCCAGCAGAACTAGGTTTTCCCGGTCCTGATGTTAATTTTTTTTATTGGAAGTAAACATTCACTAACAGGGTCAATAATTCACATTTACTGACGTTGCAATCGTACAAAGGTACAAGAAATGCACTATTATCCCAGCAATTTTCCTCTTCAACGGAAACGCAAAGGAAAAACATCATCTGCTTTTTAAATGTGTCTTCTTTATAAGTAATGTTATCCCTAAACAACATAGATGCATGTCAGATATAATCGTTCAAAATACATTATACACTCTTTTGCACTGCTAGAACAAGAAGAGCAAAGACTTTTTAGTTTTTGTTATGTTCTATTCTAGGCTACTCAACACAACCAATAAATATCAGGCAGCGGTTCTAAAGGTACTACAAATATCAGCGTTTGCACAAAAACCATTTCCACTGTCAAGCACTGTTCTACATCTAACATACACTATTCCAGTTATTAACTGCAGTTCAGGTCTTTGAATCACAATCAGTAATCGTGTGAGACTATAAATAACTCACAGGCCTCAATCTCAATGTGTCACGCTCTGGCAAGTGTTAACAAACTAAAAGACATTAATAGTTACTTAATGTGCAAACACAGCCGGCCTCAATTCACTTACAATTCATTCAGATCAAATTCTATGTACATAAGCTGACTAATGAAACGAACGAGGGCAAACGAAGGCTAGTTTTGGTTATGAATAAAAAGTCAAAATCCTGAATGTTGTTATAACCACATGAGTTAAACAAAGTTGAAATTGAAAAGGACTTGCTTGTGGAAGGATATGTGCTTAGGAAACAGGGGTGATATACTATTCTTCTGCAAGTAGTGGAGAAGCATTTTACTATAAACTGGCAGGACAACGTAAAATTTAAGTGAATGCCTTCAAGCCCTTGTTATTAAAATGGCACAGGATTCAATGAGCAGTTCCTCGAATCGTCACAAATGCACATCTAACGCCGTCATTACACCAAATGACTCCTGCCCCCCCAGCAGCTACAGGAGACAGCTAAACATAGATGCCTATCGCACTACCAGATCATACATGCCAATGAAGCACCAAACCTGAAAATTGGCTTCATGGAAAGAAACTTTAGCTAAAATTAGGCTAAAAGTGAAGCTTATCCCCGAATGTCACCGCTAGTCCATTTTTAAAAGTATTTTTCAACGTATTTATTTAACTTTACTCTTGAAAAACACAATGTTTAGGCAATGGTGGGCTACAGTCCTGCATTTATAGCCCTACAGAAATAGCACCAGCAGATCTGCACATGAAAATATCAGATATCTGCCCCCAAATCTCATATTAGTGCATGGCTAGTCACAACATCACTAAATGAGTTCTAAGTGAGTAAGTCATATAGTCTTTCCTTTTTTTTAATGCAGACAATTTTACGGAATTTCTTGTGCTAAATGAACTGTTCAATTTTACTACTTTATTTTACTTGGCCAAAATGTAGATGTTAGGATACCAGCATACCCTTCTATCAGTTCCACTTAACTGCTTTTTCAGATTCATTCCTTTAGTCATGATCAAAGAGATGCAAACCATTCACATACATTTTATGGTCACTGTTAATCTATTATTTATCTTAGTATCAATCATGCAGCTGTTAATGGATTTCAGACTTCAAATTATTTAAGTAGCTTTACCTTACTGTGTGAATGAATCATGTTTTTGACAGTACTCCCCTTCACACCAGGGACGTTAAGTGCTGTTCTATTAGCCAAACAACAAAATCCCAATGGGGATTTTCAGGTCTGAAGCTTGTTACTTTAACAGACTGTTTTAAAGAATAATACTGCATAGCAGTGCCAAGTTTGAAGACCTGTTACTATGAGTACCATGAGCAAACATATTTAATCAGATGAACAAACACACCATGTAACCTGTACAGCACCAATGGAGAATCAGTTCTGAGGCTCGTTTGACAGGAGACTGGTCATATTTAAGGTTTAAACACTCTAAAACAACTAACAGAACAGCCAAAGTGACATTTTCACGCACTATGAAATTATACAGATTAAGGCTTCAACGTTGACTGAAAACTTTCAAACAGGGAGGAAACATGTTCAGTTTCAGCAGGCCATGAAAGGTTTGTAGTGAAGACAAAGCAGGGAGGAGACACTTTCAATAGACCAAAAAGAAAAATGTGGATGTTTTAGACTTATGTATAACAAAATGCTGAACCAACCAGCTTCAGCTTCCAAGTTAATGTCCGTCCACAACTGATTCTCTATTCTTTCTGCATTCTATCTGCCTCCTTATATGGTTACACATCCTCTTCCTGTAGCCATGTTACTTTCATCCAGAGCGGGCGTCCATCTATTTGTCCTGCAGCCCACCACAGAAAAAAAATAGCACAACTAAAAAGGCTACCACACAGCTGTACAAACACACATGTAAAATCACAACACAGTGAGTAAACTAATTTGTCTCCAGTCTGAGTAACCAAAAACATGATTTTGCTGAAATGCTGAACAACCACAACTACGAACAGGCTACACTGTTAATGTGGGATCAGCAAGTTAACACTAGAACTACTGCAGATGAACAAATGTATGTTACCAATAACATTCAACCACACTGAACACTAATCAATCTAAGCAGCAATGCAGGTCTTAACAAGGACTACAATCTTCCAACAATATCAGCTTTTTTAGCAATCATGATTAGTTATACTATATACTACCCAGACGAGCAGGCAAAATCTTTCATATCGGTTGCTAACGCTAACCAGTTCAAGTCAAACCTTCTTTTGGAATTTTCTCAAGCTGCAGGCATACGACTTTTTCAGTTACGCCACACACAAGTCTTTAGCTCTATATGCACACTCATGGTAGGTCTTTCGAACGGTACACCTATCAGCATTACATCAGTCTCAGAGGAATTGATGAGTGATGTAACCTGGAGAATGCAGAGCAAGGGTTACCTGCTGTTAAACACACACACACACACACACACACACACACACACACACACACACACACACNACACACACACACACACACACACACACACACACACACACACACACACACACACACCTCTCTCACATATGTCTGGCAAGATGCTGACAATGCTATGAGTCTTCAATTCTGCTCGAAGTGCTTTTCTGGCAGAGTGTGAGGGATCGATTAAAATATGCAACATGCCTTAATGGTCCAAACACTGATACCCAAACTTCTCTGTCTTTGGAAAATATCATAAGTCTAATGGACAGGTAGTGGGGCAAAACGACAAAACAAAATGAAAAAGGTGGGCAGGTTTTAAAGCACGTTATGAGTATGTGGAGTATGATGGAGGTTATTCATAGTTTTTCTATCATGAAAGGTTTACACTGAAGTGCTAACAGTTGCATTAAGTAAAATGTAGTTGTTGTTTTTTTTTTGTTCTTTTTCTCATTGTCTGTTTCTTTGCATAGTTTTTCTTCTTAAAACCAAAATATTGGCATCAAGAGATTTGGCTGATACTCCAAACAAGTTTTGCTGGCATACTTGCGGTTAACCAAAAGAGCAAACGGGATTAGGCGATACTGGACTACTGCGCTAAAACGTCTGATTGGTTTTATTTATGGTGGACCAAATCAAGGGCCAACTTTGGCCCACAGACCCTGCTTTGATCAGCCCTGGTCTAACACATCGTCTTGCTCACATTTGCAAGTTTTCAGGCCTTAAAGTCATCACACAGCCCATTCTTTGGTGAATTAAATTAAAGTGAATTCAAGATTACCCTTCTTACACACCCAAAAAGAGAAACTGCAGACAGTGAGGCAGAATGACCAGCTAAGGCCCACAGTCTGCAAAGTCATGGAGCAGCTGAAATAAGTCCCGAGATCTTTAAAAGTAGCCTGATCACTGAAGACTTGCAAGAAGTACAATTTTCTCTTGAATCCTTTAAGCTGGCAATCAGCAAGCCATTTACCAGATGGCTCCACAAAATGGAAGCTGACAATTTTTGGATGCTGACATGGGCTGGTCAGACTACTCTCGACTAAAGGAGACAAATTTGTGAATGGCTGTTGTTCCAAAACAAAAGCAGCCCTCTAGAAGTTCCTAAAGAAAAGTTTTCCTCTGCTGCAGGATAGAATCCGACGGTAACGGCAGAACTGACTACGTTTACAAGATCCGAGCATAAGTACCCTCAACTATTCCAGACTAGTTGCCACAAAGTCCTTCCGAATGGAATCTCCAAACCCAAATTCGCAATGTTTCATTTTGGTGAATTCAGTCAGTCCTGAAGTATGTCCTCAAGCGTTTTTGGCAACTTCTAACTGAGGATTAAAAATTATCGTATTTGACAGAAGGAAAATTTCATGGCTTCAGATTTCTAAACTTGTTCCCCAAAAGAGCCAAGCAATCCAGCCAAAAAGACACCACTGGCACTGTCTTTTGGGAAGTTCACAATCAGCAGAACCCACAAACAACTTATCTTCTGACCTGTTCACAGCAGCACAATCCTGAGCCAGCTAGCACAACTTGGATGTTATTACAGTCATTAATTGCTGTTATCCACTCTTCTAAACCAACTCGTTCAAACAGGGCAAAGAGCATACTCAGTTCTCACTGTGGCACAACCTAATCCTCTTGTATGGCAAAGGAAAAAAAATCAAGCCCAGTCTTTCACAGGCCACATAACGTCGGCATGTTTTCGCAAAGGTGCAATTTGAGGACAAAGTGGTCCATAAGCATCCAAACTGAAGCCCTGCTTTATCTCACAGTGACAACTAAGTATACAACCTCACGAACTGCAAATCAACTGTCAAACACTACAGCCATTAATAGGCTCTAAGGTTTGACAATGATCTCTAATCCAGCCAGACACCCAGTTGTCACCATAGCTGGTGACAATCCTAGGCAGTCTGGGTTTTACCCAACTCGAACTGGGAATCTTAATCCCGTTTAGAACAGCCCATTTCATAACTGCATTAGTCACATTTAAAAAGAGAGAGTGAAATAATTAATAAGAAAAGCCACTGACCAGCACACATAACCCAGCCCATACTGTTTACCTGATTAAGGTCCTGGTCGGTCAGAAGATGCAGCTCCCGAGGTTTGAAGCAGTTTTGACACTTGCTTTTGTTAAAAATGTTCGCCTGGAATTTCCTGCACGGGTTTTCCTTTGCAGCAGACATCGTAGCCCTCTTTACTTTCTCTGAATCAACTAAGGTCCCAAATTTGACGGCTTAAACGGAAAGAAATAATCCCGGTTGTGATCTTCACAAGTCTCTCATCCAATTTGTGACAGACTCGACCATCCAAACATGATCCGAAGCCTGGGTCTTTTTTGCACGATCCGGCCCTTCTGCTTTCAGCTGGCTCGGGAGTCCCAAAGTACGATTTATAGCCCCGAATCTGACTTTGTATAAACAGACAGCTAGCTAGCCAGCACGCTAGCTACCTTTTTGGCTGGTGGAGGCTGCTCAGTCCATGGCCTGCGTTCACAAAGCGGAGCAGACACGGAGTGATTAAGGAGCGCTGCAGCTCCACCACCACTCAGCAGCAGCACTGTTACCGTGAGAGAGAGAGAGCCGTAAACAAAACAGCCACACAAGCGCTTCGCCACTTCAACCGTCAGCAGGAGACACGGTGTCTGTGTGGCGATGCCCAAATCCCATGTGTAAGGAGAATAGAAAACACTAATGATGAGGTAGCCTGGCTTTAAATATAATCTCTCCCTAGCTTCGAAGTTCACCTCCGCCGCTTCTCTGAGCTAACAGCTAGCCGCCTCGTTAGCTAACAAGCTAATGAAATGTCTCCTAGTAACTCAGCGCTACTTCCAGTCCGTTTCTGCCTCCGTCGCAACCGCATGTTTCTATTGTTCCTTCTTGGGTTTGAAACGTTACGGATTCCGCATAACGCTATGACACGGCTAGCCGGGTTTGTTAAGCGGACAGGCGGCGTTACTTGTGCTAATGTGCGTTTTTTCTCCCCGCTCCTCAGGCTGGACGGATCTCTCTCCCAGCGGAGGAGGGAGACGCAACTCTCGTACGGTCATGCTGGAATTCTGACTGAAATCTCGCGAGAGTCCGGCCTGACAACGCCGCCCAGCTTCACATACAAAGTCAAATATTAAAAGCAGAAAGCAAGCAGGAAGAGCACATTTCATCTGCAATCAGTGTCCATTTTATCAGCTCCACATATCAAATAGGTGCACTTTGTAGTTCTGTGATTACAGACGGTTGCCCATGATTTGTTAGCCCCCTTTTAAACTGTTCTTCATGGGTAAGGACCCCCACAGGACCACCACCGAGCTTAGGTGACTTGTTTTTTGGGTGGTGGATCATTGTCAGCACTGCAGTGACACAGATCAGATCACAGTGGATCAGACACAACAGTGCTGCTGGAGTGTTTAAACACTGTCCACTCACTGTCCACACTATTAGACACAACTACCTTGTTAGTCCACCTTGTAGATGTACAGGATAGCTGGATAGTTTTGCTTGGTGGACTATTCTCAGTCCAGTAGTGACCACAGTGAGGTGTTTAAAACCCCTAGCAGCACTGCTGTGTGTGTTAAGCATTAAGAAGACTACATATGAATGAAAATATATAAAGGCATGCTCTGTTAAAGTGTTCCTTTACCATATTTAGATCCATCACTGAGTTTAATTCAGAGACCATACTTAAGTACAAAAAGGATTAATTATTCAGGATAGAAAGCTGAAAACATACTGTGTATTTAACAGAAAAACAGACTCTAAAGCCTCAATAACTAAAATGATATCATACATATCATGTTTGCATCCTTTGCATTTTTCAAAAGGATAATTTATTCAGTTCTTCTAATAAGCACCTTCAAACTTCAGTCTTAGAAGTTGCTTGCATTTTCCGCTTCTTTTGATCCAACTAATTCCCAACACATTTAGTGATGTTGAGGTCTAGACCTGCCCTGCATGTCTTAGTCCTTCCCTGCTCCCAACACACCTGATTCAGCTCATCAGCTCCTTAACAAGGGGGGTAGTTAAAGCAGGGAATCCACTAAAACGTGCAGGGCAGGGAGCCTCCAGGACCAGGGCTGAGAAACAGTGATCTAGACTCTGGGATATTCATTCCATTGTTGAGAAAACCAGCAGCATCTTTGTTTGACTAGCATATTTTCTTCTTTTTTGTCTGTTTCTTTTTCTCAGTGAGGAGCTTCCTGACAGCTACACATCCATTCAGATCCATAGCACTGAGTTGTCTTCCCTCACTTCAATGGTCAGGACCACCACAGAGCTTAGGTGACTTGTTTTTTGGGTGGTAGATCATCCTCAGTACTTCAGTGACACTGATCAGATCACAGTGGATCAGACACAGCAGGGCTGCTGGAGTTTTAAAACACTGTGTCCACTCACTGTCCACACTATTAGACACTCCTACCTGAGAAAACAAGCAGTGTCTTTGTTTGACTGGTAGATTTTCTTCTTTTTTGTCTTTTGTCTTTTTCTCAGTGAGGAGCTTCCTGACATCTACACATCATTTCAGACACATAGCGCTGAGTTGTCTTCTCTCACTGCGGAACATGTGGATGTTGTCAGATCCAAGTGGAGCTTGACTTTCTCCCATCACTCACAGATGAAAGTGCTGTTTATCTGGTGGTTTTGGTGGGCTTGTTAAGAGTCCCATTTTCTCAATGTTTTAATCATTTTTGGAACTCCCATTTTAAGATCTTTCCTCTTCCTCATAAAACTAGAGTATCTCTTCTCTAATCCGCTCAGAAATATCTCCTTGAGCCATTTCAGATGCCCATGAGAAAGAAATTTGAGGGAAGGAACGTGCGTTTGGGTAGTTTAGCTTGTGTGACTGTTATTGTCTCTTTGCGGGGGAACATAACATTAGTGACTCCTTTGGGAGCGGCGTTTGCTGGGAGAACACAGCTGTAACTTGTTGATTGTGAGACTGGAGGGATGTAAGAGTTAAAGTGGCAGTAGTGCAGTAAAGACTGGGTTACTGTTAGATCTACTTTTATAATTAAAGGTTTTGTGCAGAATATTTAAATATACAGTTCCTGCTTATTTCTTACACTGGAAATGGAATAACTTGTATGTAATGTCTGTTTTCCCTGGAAATCAAATACACAAAGCATGGTCTTTGACTTTTGCACAACGCTGTATCTGATATATTATACACAGATATATATGTATATCTACAGCCATATTCAAAAGTTTGGATGCCCTGGTCACATGCTTCTGGACACTTCTGGACAAGTATCTCCAGACATTTTTTACTTTCAAGTTAATCTCAAGATGTTTTATTTTAAGCAATTTTGGAGCATTTTTATTGGTCAAGCTATCATGAAATTTGCACACAATGGAAAATAATGGGAAGGAATAGCTGATTTTCTCAAATTATGCAGATAAAAAAAAATGATATGAGATGGAAATGGATTTTTTTTGGACAACAATGAGGTTTTATACAGATATATTTATGTCCAGATTAGTTTGCAGAAGAGGACAAAACCATTCTTGAATTTCAGTGTAAGTTAAGGTAAAGAGATTTTGTTCAATGCTGGTTTTGAAACATTTCTATTGGTCCAACTATGATTCAACTTTTTACATGATGTAAAGGACGTCTGCAGAGTTCATATGAAGCAGAAAACCAAAAATCACAAAAAATTAAAATAAAAGTGTACATATTTGTTATCTCTTATACATAAATAAATTAACTATATATATA
>JAVGWN010002458.1:0-11105 GCA_034552555.1 Semaprochilodus insignis
CCACCACAGACCCGCTAATTAATCCTAATATTCTCCACCACAGACCCACTAATTAATCCTAATATTCTCCACCACAGACCCACTAATTAATCCTAATATTCCTGCTAGCGGGTCTTATGGAGACTTATCTTCTCAAACCTGTGAAGAGTTTATAATTCATTTTCAAAATAAAATAGCCCTGATAAGACAGACCGCCCACTGGAAGTTCAAATAACCTTCCTGATAAGCCCCCTACATCAGTACCGACCTCTTTCTCTGTTATCATTTATCAGGATCTACAGCTGTTATAAACACATCAGGTTCATCCACATGTGATCCTGATCCTACTGCATTCTTTAAGATGGAGTCTGACTGTGTTCAGAATGAGGTCTTAACCACTATAAACAGTTCTCTGTCTACAGGTGTTTCTCCAGACGCAGGTAAGACTGCCTTGGTGAAGCCTCTACTAATGAAGAGTAACATGGATACAACGGTTCTAAATCATTTTAGACCAATTTCAGACTTTCTTCCATTCTTCAATAAAGTCTTCGAAAAAGTTATTTTCAAGCAATTAAACACTAAAATCTAATATCAGACACAGTCTAGGAGGAGTTTCAGTCAGGTTCTGGTTCTAACCATAGAAATGAGACATTAGTGTGTGTTGTCAGTGACCTCAGGCTCAGTGCCGATGTACAGAATCCTTCTGTTCTGGTCTTATTGGACCTTAGTGCAGCCTTTGATACTGTGGATCACCAGATTCTAATCCACCGTCTGGAACACTGGGTCGGCCTCTCAGGCTCAGATTTAGACTGGATTAAATGTAACAGACAGACTGTTCCTGGTTTCACTGGGGAATCACTCATCAAACACACTGAGTGGTTCTTATGGAGAACCACAGGGGTCTGTTTTAGGGCCTCTGCTGTTCTCTGTGTACTGGTTCCCTCTGGGTGTCATCAGGAAACACGATGTTAACTTTCATAGCTACACTGATGACACGCAGTTCTACATCTCCATTCCTCTGGATCATCTAGACTCAGTATAAAGAAGCTGTGTGTCACATGTTTCTCACTGGAGTCACAGAATTATCTACAGCTAACTGAATACAAAACTGAAATATTGATTCTCAGTACTGAAACTCAGAGCAATGCTTTATGACATATTCCGTTCTTCAGCTACTAATATAAAACCTGAAGTAGGAAACCTGGGCGTGATCTTAGACTCTGAGCTCAGTCCTATCCTGCATGTTAACACAGTCACTAAAATAGCTTTTTATCATTTAAGAAATACTGTATCACTAAAGTTGAGTCCTGTTCTGTCTCAGAGAGACGTTCCTCAGAGAACCATCTATCCCTTGCAGCTCATACAGAACGCAGCAGCTCAGATCCTAACAGAACCTAAACATGGAGCTCCTATCACTCCTGTTCTGAAGGAGCTGGACTGGCTACCTGTATCTATTAGAACAGACTTTAAAGTTCTGCTGGTCTATAAGGTTCTAAATAATCTAGAACCTCTGATTTTAGAGCAGAGCTGATTGGTACTGAACCCTAGAACAGGACTAGTGTAGTGACCATGTACACCACTCTAACTTATTTACATTGTTTATTTACGTTTTCATGTTGTGACCTCAGTAAACCCAGAGGCATGTAGTTTACAGGTCGTAACACTAAACACTTAATTGAGTGTGTCTAAACTGTAACAGAGCATTAATAATAGTTTATATTTCATATATTAGTAAAGGAATGGTGAATGTACCGTATGACTGTCTAACACACTGTTTCAACATGATAATACTGTTATTATCCACATCTATAACATTATACAGATCATTAATAATAGTTTATAATTCATATATTAGTAAATAAATGGTGAATGTACCGTATGACTGTCTAACACACTGTTTCAACATGATATTAATACTGTTATTATCCACATCTATAACATTATACAGACCATTAATAAACATCATCATATCACACCAGTCTGTAACTGGTTCCTATGGTGTTGCTAAGCAGTTGCTATGGTATCCTAGGTGGTTGCTATGGTGTTGCTAGGCAGTTGCTGTGACGTCTCAGGTGGTTGCAAAGGTCTTGTTAGACAGGTACCATACTGTGAGGGTTGTTCACTGAGTGGCTGCTGGGGGTTACTAAGTGTTTGCTGGGTGTTCCTTAAAATGAATGGGAAGAATGGAAAAAGAAAGAAACAGACGAGTGCGGGTCAGACCAACACTGAGTTTGTGTCGGTCGAGCAGTAGTACAGTAGATGGGCGTGTACTCTATTTTTCCACTCTATTAATCGTTAATGGGAAAATATTCCAGAAAAATCCTTTCTACTCAGAAACATCCAATCAAACAGCTGTACACAACCACACCATTCCCAATCAGACTGAATATGCTGGAGCTGGAACAGTGCCAATATCTCAAAAACAGCAGGACTAGATAGGAGATGAAAATGTCCACCAAAAAGAAGAAGGAGAAGAAGAGGAGAAGGAGGAGAAGAAAGAGAAGAGGAAGAAGAAGAAGGAGGAGGAGAAGAGGAGAAGAAGGATGATAAGAAAAAGAAGGAGAAGAAGAAGAAGATGAAGAGTATACTGTCAGATAATAATAATGCTGCTTATTGCACAATCACTGATAACTCACTCTGGGTCAGACGATACAGCTCCTCTGCTGAATGAAGGAGGGTCAAGCACTGACCTGTCACTCTTCATAGACACACAGCTGGGTTCTCCTCCTCCTCTGCTGAATGAAGGAGGCTCAGGCATGGACCCGTCACTCTTCATAGACACACAGCTGGGTTCTCCTCCTCCTCTGCTGAATGAAGGAGGGTCAAGCACTGACCTGTCACTCTTCATAGACACACAGCTGGGTTCTCCTCCTCCTCTGCTGAATGAAGGAGGTTCAGGCATTGATCCGTCACTCTTCATAGACACACAGCTGGGTTCTCCTCCTCCTCTGCTGAATGAAGGAGGCTCAGGCATGGACCCGTCACTCTTCATAGACACACAGCTGGGTTCTCCTCCTCCTCTGCTGGACTGATGGAGCTCCATCATGGAGCTGTTCCTCTGTATTGCTCTCTGAGAATATTCAGACCTACAGAATCTACACAGGATGTTGAACACAGTCACTGTAAGATCATGAGTTTGTGCTCAGTGCAGCATCATGCAGTACTTGATGTCAAATGGAAGAAAAACCTCACAGACTCTGAAAAATCCATGGATAAATGAGGAAATACGCCAGCTTAAGGGAATCTGTCATAAATCAGAGCTTATGGAGGAAAACCAAACTGCAGGTCCACTATTATTAACAATTAACAAACACAAAGATAATATTAAAGTTTGATAATAACAAGTTTCTCCAACATAAACCCGCTAATTAATCCTAATATTCTCCACCACAGACCCGCTCATTAATCCTAATATTCCTGCTAATGGGTCTTATGGGGACTTCTCAAACCTGCGAAGAGTTTGCAATTCATTTTCAGAATAAAATAGCTCTGATAAGACAGAGCAGAGCTCCGCAAATAACCTTCCTGATAAGCACCCTCCGTCAGAAATGACATCTTTCTCTATTATCAGTGATCAGTTATATTAAATGCTAAAATCTAATATCCAATCAGTTATATGAGAAGTTTGTCAGGTTCTGGTTCTAACTGAGTACTGAGACAGCATTAGTTAGGGTTGTCAGTGACCTCAGGCTCAGCACCGATGTACAGAATCCTTCTGTTCTGGTCTTATTGGACCTTAGTGAAGTGCCTTTGATACTGTGGATCACCAGATTCTAATCCACTGTCTGGAACACTGGGTCGGCCTCTCAGGTTCAGTTTTAGACTGGATTAAATGAAACAGACAGACTGTTGCTGGTTTCACTGGGGAATCACTCATCAAACACACTGAGTATTTCTAGTGGAGAACCACAGGGGTCAGTTTTAGGGCCTCTGCTGTTCTCTGTGTACAGGTTCCCTCTGGGTGTCATCAGGAAACATGATGTTAACTTTCATAGCTACGCTGATGACACGCAGTTCTACATCTCCATTCCTCTGGATCATCTAGACTCGGTAGAAAGACTTAGAAGCTGTGTGTCACATATTTCTCAGTGGAGTCACAGAATCTTCTACAACTAAATGAAGAAAAAACTGAAATATTGATTTTCGGTACTGAAACTCAGAGAACATTGCTTTATGGCAGATTCCGTTCTTTAGCTACTAATATAAAACCTGAAGTAGGGAACCTGGGCGTGATCTTAGACTCTGAGCTCGGTTTAATCCTGCATGTAAACTCAGTCACTAAAATAGCTTCTTATCATTTAAGAAATATTACTAAAGTTCTTTTCTGTCTCAGAATGACTCAGAGAAACTCAGTCATGTGTTTGTTACAAGCAGAACTGATCACTGTAATGTTCTCCTTACTGGGGTTCCTAAGAGAATCACTCCTGTTCTAAACACAGAGCTCATATCACTCCTGTTGGATAGATAGATAGATGGATAGATAGATAGATAGATAGATAGATAGATAGATAGATAGATAGATAGATAGATAGATACTTTATTGACCCTGAAGGAAATTTACCTGTTCTAATAGATACAGGTAGCTGGTGTAGCTCTTTCAGCCAGTAGCAGAGCTACACCAGCTACCTGTATCTATTAGAACAGACTGTAAAGTTCTGCTGCTGGTCTATAAAGCTCTAAATAATCTAGAACCTGCTTACATCACAGAACGTCTCTCTGTTTATGTTCCAGCTGGTGATCTTAGATCTACAGGTGTTGGCCTTCTGCAAATACCTTCTGTAAAATACAGGAAACACGGAGAGACTCTTCCAGTTATTATGGTTCTACACTGTGGAAATCAATTCCACCTTCTATTAGACAGTCGAGCTCAGGCCTCTCTCTAACACCTGAACACATCTCTCTCTAGCTCAGTGTTAAAACTACATTGTGGTATTTATGAATCTGATGTGTCTTTAGCTCATGAAAAACATGTAATTGGTTTTATTACTGATGTCAACTTTCTGTAAAGCACTTTGAGCTACCAACGGTATGAAAGGTCCTATATAAATAATAATAATGATGATGTTTCTTCTTCTTATTATTATTATTATTATTATATAACCATCTATATAAACATAATACAGCCTACAGGTATATAAGACCTATCTTTATATACTCCCGTCTGATCTTTCCTGTCTTTAACTGTGTCCTCAGGTTAATCCTCCAGTCTGGATCAGTAACACTATAACACAGTTCTGATCATGTGACCTTACATTATATAACCACCTATATAAACATAATAATGATCAATCAGCTGTAAGTAGTGTAGTAGATAGTTTTACTGAGGAATTAATGTATATGTTTCTGAACTACAGCTTTAACTGGACCATCTTTAGTTTAGTTTATCATTAATAAATCAGTAATAAAGCTCCATGTTGGAGCTCTAATCAGTAATAATGATCAATCAGCTGATCTGTAAGTAGTGTAGTAGATAGTTTTACTGAGGAATTAATGTATATGTTTCTGAACTACAGCTTTAACTGGACCATCATTAGTTTAGTTTATCATTAATAAATCAGTAATAAAGCTCCATGTTGGAGCTCTAATCAGTAATAATGATCAATCAGCTGATCTGTAGTGTAGTAGATAGTTTTACTGAGGAATTTAGCATTACACCTTTATATCTGACTCTACAGGCGTGTCCACCATGTCACTGCTCTGTTATTTGTTATAATGGTTCACAGTCGGCCATTTCACACCCTGATCTAGAACCTTCTACTAGAACTTTAATCCTCCACTGAGTTTAGTTTAACCCTGTAACCCCCACACACGTGTTCTTTCTTTACTCTACACATCAGTATGTATATTAGTGTTTATTATAGACTTACCATGTGAATAAAGGCTCTGTTAGTGTGTACTGTCTCTGTTTCATAGAGGAAGTGCTCAGTCGCAGGCGCAGTTCCCTTCTGTTCTACTAAGTGTTTATTACATGGCGAACTGTGTGATGCAGTGTACTTTCAGTATCATTCAGGAAGTGGCGCATTAAACTCCCCGAGTGCTCCACCAACCAGCGTTTTTAGTTCATTACAAAAAATGAATCAAAAAGTGAAGTGTAAAAGTGTTAAACTGTAGAAGTATAAGTTTGTCTATTACTCAGCTTAACCACTGGTGGGATGCATGGAGCAATATGTTAGAGGGCCACCAGCTGGACCACTATAAAGCCAGAGGACCCCACACTCCCCAGCCACCCCCCGTTCCAACCTCTGCTATGTGGAAAGAGGTACCAGAACATCCGATCCACTACCACCAGGTTCAGGGACACTTTTACCCTAGAGCCGTCAAACTGGTCAAGCCGGCAGTACCTACCAGAACGTGACTAGAACACTATAGACTGTTAATGATCTAGCCCTGATAACTACCCACTGGACTGTTTGGACTTTATATTTGAATTAGACCTTTAACTAGACCTCTGTACTAGTACTATACCTTTAACCAGATCTCTATACTTGAACTAGGCCTTTAACTAGACCTGCATACTTGAATTAGACCTTTAACTAGACCTCTGTACTTAAATTAGACCTTAGTTAGACCTCCATACTTGAACATCTGAGGTATGTATTCTATATACTGAATATCTCTACTGTAAGTCATTTGGCTGATTTAACTGTCTACCTGAACAGTAAGCTGCTATTCTGTCTGTCTACACTGTACACTACTACATTTACATTTATGGCATTTAGCTGATGCTCTTATCCAGAGCGACTTACAAGGTTAATCATATTACAGGTAGGCCAATGTAGTGTTAGGAGTCTCGCCCAAGGACTCTTATTGGTGTAGCACAGCATAGTCACCCAGACCGGGATTTGAACCCCAGTCTCCCACACGTGGTGGTGGATCCCTGGTGGGTAGTGGTGTTACCCGCTGAGCTACACCAACCACCACATCTCTAAATCCAAAAATGTTGGGACGCTGTGTAAAATGTAAATAAATGTAAATATAAACAGAATGCAGTGATTTACAAATCTCATAGAGCCATATTTTAGTCACAGTAGAACATAGAACCCATATCAGGTGTTAAAAGTGAGACATTTTACCATTTACTGAGCATTATTAACTCATTTAGAACTGGATGGTAGCAATGCACCTCCAAATACTTGTAACAGGGTCATGTCTACCACTGTGTAGCATTCCTTCGTCTTTAAACCACTGCATAATAGCTAGGAAGTGAGGAGACCAATTGCTGGACTTTTGGGAGAGGAATGTTGTCCAGTCTTGTCTGATGTAGGATTCTAGCTGCTCAACAGTCCTGACTTTTCTTTGCTAGATTGTTTGTTTCATGATGTTCCAAATGTGTTATATTGGTGAAGGGTCTGGACTGCAGGCAGGTCAGTTCAGCACCCAGACTCTTCTCCTGTTCAGCCGTGCTGCTGTGATGGATGCAGTATGTGGTTTAGCATTGTCTTGCTGAACTATTCTAGGCCTCTCCTGAAAGAGACGAGGTCTGGATGGGAGCATAGGCTTTTCAAAAACCTCTACATACTGTTCAGTATTTATAGTGCCTGTCCAGATGTGCCAGCTGCCCATGCCACAGGCACCAATGCAAGTCCAGACCAACAGAGATGCAGGCTTTTGACATGTACTGTGATAACAAGCTGGACGGTCCCTCTCCTCCTGAAACAACGTTTGTGGTTTTCAAAAAGAGCTTCAGATATTGATTCATCTCACCACAGAACAGTTTTCCATTTTGGCTCAGTCCATTTTAAATAAACTTTGCCCCAGAAAAGTCGGCAGCGCTTCTGGTTCATGTTTACACAATTTTTAGACACAGTTTTCTGCAGATTGGTGAACCTCTGCCCGTCTTTGCTTCTGACTCTTCCTCACTAAAATGCTCTTTGTATACCCAGCTATGCGACTTAGTTGCAAGCAGCCCCTCCAGCTGTTATTAATACCACTTAAGACTTAATTTCCAGTCTTTTGTTTCCCCTGTCCCATCTGCTTTGAGATGCATTGCTGCTATCAGGTTCTAAATGAGTTAATAATTTTTATGAAATAGTAAAGTCTCACTTTGGACATCTGATACGTGTTCTATGTTCTTCTCTGAATAAAATATGGGTCTGTGAGATTTGATGAATTCTGTTTTTATTTCCATTTATTACATTTTTTACACAGTCTCAACCTTTTTGGAATTGAGATTGCAAAATACACCTACATCAACCACATGCTGTACATAACCAACTGATACACATTAAAACACTTAAACTATAATATACTTATATAATGCTCAGTTACATATCTGTGCTAACTGCTGTTTGCACCTCAGTTCTAGTCATATATGACCTCGAGTTACAGCTCTTTCATCTTCATATTTTCTGTCTTTGCACATATTGCCTTTGTGTTTCCAACTTATCATTTACTTATCACTGCAGTGGAGAAGTAGCCTGGCAGTATTTCATTATGCTGTATAAACTTGTATTGGTATAATCGTAATAAAGCTAAACTTAATTAAATATTATAAGAAAAGTGAGGAGGATAACAGAGCACAACTGAGTTTAATTCTCAAGTCTGAACCAATAACACACTTGCACCTCTTACCACATGACATTACAGTATTCCTCTTCTCTTGTCATTACTGAACAACATGACCTTCTTTTTGCAGTTAAATAACGGAACTCCCGTGCGGGAGACTCCTCCCCATCTAGTTTAATTACTGTCAGAATAAAGTCACACGTACAAATACCTCTACAAAATGTAACATCACCTCATTAACTCTCATGGCTTGATCAGTTTTTAACCCCCACCGCCACATGCTCTGTTATTTCCAGTTAAAGGATATTTTAAATATAGAAAATTAGAAAAATATATGACCTTATATTCCAAGCTTGTTTATTTTTTATTTATTTTTATGATTAGTTTGTGCAAAACATGTCTTTATTTATCCACTGAAAATAACAGACCCAAAACAAGAATCGTTCTATTTCCTGTGTTTAAATATTGAGTTTCTAAAAGAAAGTCGAATGACCAAAAATACACGAACCCAGATTTTAAAGAAGCTCGTTCTGTTTCAGAACATAAACAGTGATGTCTAATATGACCACAGTTCAGTATTGGTGATGGAAATTCAGCATTGCTGAGGTTCTCCACAGCCGTTTCCACCATTTCACAAACATCTGTCACTACGGTTCACAGTCGGCCATTTTACCTCGAACTAGAACCTTTTCTTCATTCACTTCTACTAGAACTTTAATCCTCCACTGAGTTTAGTTTACCCCTGTAACCCCCACACACGTGTTCTTTATTTACTCTACACATCAGTATGTATATTAGTGTTTATTATAGACTTACCGTGTGAATAAAGGCTCTGTTAGTGTGTAGTCTCTCTCCTTCTCCTTCTGCAGCCACGCTCATACACTCTACTTTCGATTTCATAGAGGAAGTGCTCGGTCACAGCTGCATTTCCCCTCTGACGATAATGACGATATCTTGATTTATTCTCCAGACTTATTCACTTACATTCAGCATGTACAGCAGGTCCTCGCTCGATTCCTAGTAAACAAGTTTTATGGGTTTTCTTAAGGGTGAGAAATGTGAATTGAATTTATCCTCCACATCATTTCATACATTATTAGTGCTGAGGGTGATGTCATGGATGACCAGGAAATCAAGGCAGTAGTCAATTGGCCTGTACCTACCTCTTCACCTCAAAAATTATGTCCAGTGTCATTGTTTTCTCACAGCTTGACCCACGTGGAGAGAAACTACTGGATCAGAGGGGGACTTGTTCACCCTCAAATTGGCCTTCAAGGAGTGGCGTCACAGGCTTAAGGACAACCCTTCCTCGTGCTCATGGACCATAAAAATCTAGAATATCTTCGATCATCAGTGAAACCTCTAAACCCCCGTCAAGCCTGTTCTCTCTGTTCTTTTCCAGATTGCATTTCACTCAGTTCACATAATAGCAAAGCTGACACTCTCTGCAGAGTAACTGGTACCAGAGCAGAACAGACTCCAAATTAATGCAGCATTAGATAAAAAGCATAAGCTGATCATAGATTAGTATTATTACTCTAGAAGTTTGATAAATATTGGACGATATATGTTTATTTGTAGATTTACATTTACAGTATTTAACACTTTTACCTGGAGCAACTAATAAAATGCTTTATGAAGAAGAATACATCCTTATCTGTGCATATTGGTAAATATAGGCTTGACTTCTTGATATATGGAGCTCTTGAGCTAAAATCACCCGTGATAACACATAACAGGTTAGCCATTAAAGGGAGCCTATATACAGTGGTGAAGCAGTAAGTGTTAAAAAGATTACAAAGATGAAGTGACTTCAGCCTGTTTGTCTGTCTTAGTTTTCTTTTTATTTGTTAACTTATACTTTTTAAACCCAAGTCAGACAGACTTTAAAACAATCAGGACATGTTTTACGATTACTTTACATGTGTACATATGAAGTTCACACTCGTAAAACACAGATATAATAAGTCTAAGGAAGAGTAAATATTTTTAAATGCTTAAAATAGAATGTGGTTTTCATTGTGTCTATTTGGAAAATTCAAAATCCAAAGCGAATAGACTAATTTTAAAAGTAAAATAGATAGATTTATGTACTGATCTACTGCCCATCACACCAGCATAAAATCTATTAGAAGCTTTATAAAAGAACACCAACTGTTTAGAAGAAGGACTTTTTTGTTATCAGGTAGATTAGTGTCACGCTCCCCGGTCATCCCGGCTCCTCCGCACTCCCGGACTCCACTTCCCAGAGGGCACCGATCAAATACGACACTAGCACATGCTCCCAGCCCGCCAGCCAGATCCGCTCTAGGTCGCCTGAGTTTTAGTTCACAGCTGGCCCTCGTTAACACCGCCTTTAAATACCCCTCGCGGACGCCGGCTTATCGCGAGGTTTTGCCGTTTGATTCTGCAATTCTGAGCGATCTATCCCTATATCTTGTATCCTGGTTTCGACCCTCTTTTGTCCCTGACTTCGTCTTTCGGCTTTTCCCATTTTGGCTTGTCTCTGTTGTCTCTCTGGCTTCGAACTCCTCTTCCGTTTCCTCGACCTCTCTTTCGCCTAGCCCTTCGAACTTGTCTGCCCCGCTGACTGCTTTTCCGGTACCTGACCTCAGCCTGTC
>JAVGWN010002459.1:0-11104 GCA_034552555.1 Semaprochilodus insignis
TTCATTGTCCAACCCCTGTATATATTAGCTGAAAGTGTAGTAAGTGGTTTTGGATGCTAATTTGGATATTTTAAAACAGACCACTATAGATCCCTTCATTCTAAATAATTTTAGACCGATTTCTAACCGTCCTTTTTTAAATACAGTTTTAGAAAAACATAGTTTTCAAAAGTGTAACGAGTTATTTGAGAAGTTCCAGTCAGGTTTTCATTCTAACCATAGCAGTGAGACAGCAGTGGTTCATGTTATCAGGCTTAGCGCTGGTGTACTAAAGCCTTCTATTTTGGTCTTATTGGATTAAAAGCTTTTGATAGCGTTGATCACAAGATTCTAATCTACAGTCTTGAATCCTGGGGACGCTTCTCAGACACAGTTTTCAGCTGAATTAAATCATATTTTTTATGAATAGCCAGTTCATCAAAAAAACGATCATTTCTTGTGGAGTCCCACAAGGGTCAGTTTTAGGGCCTTTGCATGGACAAAGGCATACACCAAAATATGAAACCGGAGTATAATCTTACACTCTGAGCTCAGTTTCATTCCGCATCTAAACACCATGTAAACACTAAAGTAGCTTTTTATCATTTAGGAAATATCAGTAAAGTTAGGCCTTTTCTTTCTCAGAGTGATGCAGAGAAACTTGTTTATGAATTTGTTACAGGCAGGGTTGAGCACTGTAATGGTCTACTTACTGGACTTCCTAAGAAAACAGTCCATCCTCCACAACTCCACAACATAAACACAGCAGCAGGGATGCTAACTAACAGACAAAACTAACTTAACAAAAACACTGCTTTGGCTGCCTGTATCTTTCAGGATAGTAAGTTCTGCTTCTACTGTTTAAGTTTCTAAATGACCTTGAAGCATCTGCTTACCTCCCAGAATGCCTGTCTGTTTATGCCCCAGCACGTTGCCTTGCTGCAGAGCTGACCTCCAGCACATACCTACCATAAAATACAGAAAGCCTCTTTCACTCATTATGCTTCTAAACTGTGGAACTCTGTTTTAATCGAGTGCACATTTGCAAATGCATCTTTTTAACTTGGTATTTAATTAAAATTCTATGCCTTTTTGCCCCATATGATTTTAATTCAATATTCAAAATTTATTCGGTTAAAGTTTCACTTTATTACATGCCTGTAAAGCAATTTGGGTCACCACTGAATGTATTAGAAGTGCTCTGTGAATAAAGACACTGTAACAGCGGTCAAAAGAAGACTCTGCTGGAGCCATACCTCTGATCTGAAAACAGTTCCTTAATTAAAACAGCAGTAGGTGAAGCACCTCTACAGCTTTACAGAAGCTTGAGGGGGATGGGGTCACCACTAACCACAGGCTTCATGCTACCCCCAGACAAAACCCACACAACTAAACCCACAACAACAACAACAACAACCTTGTTTCCCCACATAGAATAACACAACCAAACTAAAACCAACAACCATAGCACCTTCTTTACTGGGGTACATGCTTTAGTTCACCCAATAAACACTTTAATAAGATATATTAGTCCATAAACAACCTACTAGAGTAAATGTGTTTTAATTAGATAATAATAATACAAACAACAACAGCAACAACTACATTGTGGTGACAACCAGTGAGGCAGCCAACCAGGAGCTGGCATGCAGGGAAGAGGCTCATGTAAATCTCGTTAGCTGAGGTTGTGCAGAATCTGGTGACTGACAAAAGCAATAAGGTGATTTCACAAAACACAAACATATGCAGAAGCGGAAAAGCTCTAATGTAGATTTGAAAGGCTTGTCTTGAGACTGAGTGTTCTCTGATGAAAGGGTCTTTCCCACCGCTATGAAGAAGGAGCTGTTCTGTCAATCGCTCACTCGCGCACGCACACACACGCAAACACACTTTCTCCTGTCTGGCGGGAGAATCGATCGGGGAAGGTGACAACAAACCTTGTCACTTCTCTCCAGCGCAGACACATTCAGCCATCGCTGTCAAGCTTAAGACATAAACACAAAGAGTGAGCTGTTTTTCAGAGTGTGACATGAGCGACAGAACCCAGGCTCCCCAGCGACTGGAGCTCTTCCTGCAGTGTGAAAATTATATTCAGTGTTATACTTTGCTCTTGTTGACGTTGCACAAAAGCAAAACAGCTCTGCAGGGATTGTGTCAGATATGTAGTCCTCCGTAGCTTTCTTCTTTTTCTTTTTCTGTTTTTTAAACATCGGCCTCTATGAAAACATTGCTGTATCACACTGAGAAGAGTCTAAGGAAGTGTCTGAGAAGTGCTGGAACTGGGGCTGTCAGTACTGATTACTTCAGTGATCTACTAATTATTTTGATGATTAATTGGCTAATTGGTTCAAAAAGTTTAACATTACACTCTTATCCAGAGCAACTTACAAGGTCACAAAGACTCTTAATGGTGTAGCACAGTATAGTTATCCAGACCCGGGAATCGAACCCCCATCTCCCACATAGGGCAGTAGCTCCCTGGAGGTTAGTGGTGTTCTCCACTGAGCCACACCAACCACAGCTTGTTCAAGCAATAAAGTTCAATTAATAAAAGAAATAGGTGTAACTGACTTATTTACTTATTTGTTCTTTACTGCAATTTTTCAGTTTGGTGGTCTCTTAATTCCCCAAACTAGCTTTAAAAAGACTTATAAATACACTGTGGAGTCGGCGTTCATAGATATTGCTCTTATTGAGAGTTTTCCAGCATATTTTGCTGTTTTACATAGATTTATTTTAGGGCTGCGTAATGTGGACATACAATGCGATCCGTGGCAGTCATGGGTTGGAGGTTAGGGCACCAGCCTTGTGACCGGAGGGTCACTGGTTCCATTCCCTGAACCAACAGTAATGACTAAAGTGCCCTTGAGCAAGGCCCCTTAACCCCCAACTGCTCCTCGGGCACTGTGGATAGGGCTGCCCAACTTTCTGAGCAAGTGTGGTCACTGCCTCATAATGTGTGTGTTTCACTTCCCCTATTGGTTAAATGCGGAAGACAAATTCCTCTGTGTGCAAACACAAATGGCAAAAAATGGCCCTAAAACTCTCCTCAGAGAATGATTGGCATCACTTAAATTGAATGAAATTAAAAAATTAAATTTAAATCTGTGATAAAGTTTTTGGAGCTTGCAATGACTACATGTGAAGTGGTATTATGATATATGTGTGTGTGTGTGTGTGTGTGTGTGTGTGTGTGTGTAATAAATGTTTGGACTGGTTGGCTGGTGGGTGCTGGCCACTCAAGAGGTGAAACAAAAATAATTTTGAACATTTTCATGTTTTATTTAATTAATTAATTTATTTTTTGACATAATTAACATAAAGGCTGACAAGCACTTTCANCCAAAATTACATGCAAATGAACTATTTTTTAATTTTTTTCTTTGTTTGATACAAAGAAACAGTGAGTGTTTCTTAAATAACATTTTTTTACAAGCCAACAAAAATCATTAATGAATTTTTATTGTGACTTTTTTAAAAGCTCTGGATTTAACTGTTTTATTAATTAATCACTTAACTTATTTATTCATTAAAACCACAAAGAACTAATTAAATTCATAATGGCTGTGGCCAGCTCTGTGCGCAAAAGATATCAAGTGCCCCATTTCAGTGTGGATAGAGTGTCTAAGGCTGAGTCTAGTCTGACTGCTACACTCTCTTAAAATAAGCAAAATAGGGAACTGTAGAGATATTTTTGTCTCCTACAATGTAGATGTACCCTCAAAGGCTCAGCAGGGGCCCTTAAGGGGTTCAAAGTTACACTTTCTTCACTTTTCCGAAGGAAAGGTACTTAACTAAGTTTTGTAGATTTGGAAAAACAAAATGAAAAGCCTGGAGTCAGGACACCNAAGGAAAGGTACTTAACTAAGTTTTGTAGATTTGGAAAAACAAAATGAAAAGCCTGGAGTCAGGACACCATACATGCACTAGCAATAGTTCAGGATGCAAATATTTTTTCTGAAAGTGTAGTTTGACCAAAGCCCTAATCGTATGGAAGTAATTGTTTAAACAATAACAATAATGTGCTTTTTTTTCTTTGATCTAATTATGACAGGAAATGTGAGCTTTGGGCTACAAACTGGCATGTGAGGACATGTTATGCTCTTTCTATGCGTGTGTGCGTGTGTGTTACACCTCTGGGTCTCCCTGACACCGGCGATCTCCCGGACTCCATTCCCCAGAGTGCACTACCTGATGACGTCACACCCACATGTCCCCAGTTATCCAATCAGTCACGGTCTAGGTCGCCTGAGTTTTGATTAGCTTCACCTGTCATCATTCACACACACCTGTATTTAAACCCTGCTCTCACACACACACACGTTGTGACTTTTTGCCAAACACTGTTTGCAATTCCAAGTGGTGGCCCTGTGACTTTACTATCTACTTTCCTGGTTCTGACTTCCCTTCGTTTCTGGCTTTATCTCTCTCGATTCTCCCTTTGGCTTTGTCTGCTCTTTTCTCCCTGGTTCTGACCATCCTATCGTGTTCTGACCTCTGCTTGTCTCTTATTCTTGACCCGGCATTGCCCTGTTTATGTGTGCTTGTTTTTTGCTGTTGTGCTCAGCTACCTGTTTGTTAAATAAAACCCCTCTGGCTTTTAGCTCTGCTCGCGTCGTGCCAAGTTCTGTGTGCCTGACAGTGTGTTGCTGCATTTGACAATAAAGTGCTTATTGATAAAGATGGATTGTCCCAGCCTTTAAGATTACACTGCTTTGCAACACACCATTCCAGGCAGTAAAAAAAATCACAGAGGAGAATCTGTAGAGGGAGAAACCCTAGGACCCCGTGTACATTTAACACATCCTGTCCGAATAATGCTCAAGATGCTCAGTCATGGAAACAGCAAAGTTTGAGTGTCGTGAGTTTAGGTTGGTCTAAGCTTAACTTGATTACAGTGTGGTTGGCCAGAGAAAGATGTGTCCATGTGAATGTGTAGATCATTCCACTGTCTGAACTTTTGCAGCAGTGTGTTTCTGCAGTCATATATGAAATACTGAAAGGAAACATAAATAACAGAAGTGCAGAGGCCTGCGTGCTAGGGTAACGAAGGGTACATTTCAGGTAGTCAAGTCAGACGGAGCTGCCATGCATATGAATGGACTAGTCTTTTATACAGCTCTTATTTGCTTTGTGTCCAATTATTTAGACTGTATAAGAACTTGCTTTGTGTATATATATGAAGTGTTGCCTAAAATAGATCTACATTATTCAGCTTTTAATTGGACATCTCCACTCACTTTTAGTGAACCTCTAACTCTTCTAGATGGCCGAACAAAGACTAAAAGTATGTGATTTATGATGGTGGTGCTCTGAAAGCCCTGGTGACCCATGAGCTGAGTCTGGCTGCTGTTTAATTGGCCAGGTGAAGCGTCCTCTTCTCTCCGCTTCACCCTACAGCTCCTCGGCCCTCGGTAAATTGGTGCGGTGAGAGCGTTTGAAAAGTCCAGACTGCTGCCTAATTTATCTCCTTCCTGGTTTGTGCTGTTTGGGTTTTGGCTTCTTGGTAATGAGAGATAAAATAGATGTTTGGGGATGAAGTAGAGGGACTATCAAAGGTTTGTGTTTATGAGCTGCTGTTTAGAGTGGAAGCGTAGGCTGCATGCTTCTACTGCAATGAAGTCTTGCTATTATACAGAGGAATTGTTGCTGAGCATTCATTCAGGACCTCAATTACTCTTTAGAGGCTGTGGAGAGACTAGACGTAGAGGGTCATGCAACCCCACCTCTGGAATACGTATTGCCTACGCTCTTTTATTTTCAGTGTCTCTGTTTTGTTTTGTTTTCTGTCTGTGCTGTTTATTGCTGAGCTCCTTTGGCACTTTTTCCTGGACCTGTAGAGAGATTCCCAGGGCAGAGGTCACGTGTGAGTGAGACAAGTATCACAGACATTTATTAGGCCAACATCTCGTCTATATACGCATGCTGACTGGCCACTTTATTAAGTACCACTCAACATTCATTGTCCATTTTATCAGCTTCACATAACATATAGGAGCACTTTGTAGCCCTACAATTACAGACTGTAGTCCATCTGATACTCTCTGTATACTTTGTTATCCCCCTTTCACCCTGTTCTTCAGGACCCCCACAGAGCAGGTTTCATTCAGGTGGTGGATCATTCTTAGCACTGCAGTCACACTGACGTGGTGGTGGTGTGTTAGCGTGTGTTGTGTTGGTGTGAGTAAATCAGACACAGTAGTGCTGCTGGCTGGACTATCCAGCCGACAGTGTCTTGTGGGCAGCATCCTGTGACCACTGATTAAGGACTGTGCAGCAACAGATGGACCTGCAGCACTGGTGTGCGTGATCCACTTGTACAAGCACAACACACACTAACACACCAACACCATGTTGGCGTCACTGCAGTACTGAGAATGATCCACCACCCACATAATACCTGCTCTGTGGTGGTCCTGACCATTGATGAACAGGGTAAAAGGGGGCATACAAAGCCTGCAGAGAATCAGATGGACTACAGCCTGTAATTGTAGAACCACAAAGTGCACCTCTGTGGCAAATGGACCTGATAAAATGGACAAAGATTTTAGGTATAATTAGGTGTACTTAAGTAAATGACTGGTTCTTATTTGTGTGTGTGTGTGTGTGGGGGGGTGTATTTGTGTGAATGTGTGTCATTGCCATGACTGCTAGGATTGCATTGCTGCCATTAAATGAGAGTATAAGAGTATAAGAGGGTGCTAACTAAAACCCCTCTCCTACTTGTACTGTATGCTGTGTTGGGCAGGATCGCTTTTAAAATTCTGCACTCCATTACAGATTACTGATTACCTGTTAAAAATGTAATTGCATCCTAAACCAGAGGCTTACTATATACAAGTAATGTGGTTGGTGTGGCTCAGCGGATAACACCACTACCCGCCAGGGAGTGCTACACCCTTGGCAAGACTCCTAACACTACGTTGACCTACCTGTAATACGAGTAACCTCGTAAGTCACTCTGGATAAGACCGTCAGCTAAATGCCATAAATGTAATGCAATCTCATTACTTCACTTTTGATTACAACAACAATTTAACTTAACACGAGGCAAAGAGAAAGTCAGCTGTTTTATGAAATGATATGATTATTGCCGACTCAGTTGTCTGTGCTTTATGTGCGCCATTTATACTTCCACTACTCAAAAAAAGTGTGGAGCAGCTCATATTGTACCTCAAACCAGCAGTCACTGATCATCACATTTGGTGAAATCTAAGTGGAGAAGTATATGGAAATATGTATAACATAATGACAAATCAGTGGTGCAGAATTTGTTTGAGTTACTCATATGCAGTGACAATGGTGCTCATTAACAGTTATTATAATTATAGGTCCTTCTAATTGTGTCTGCTAAGAGGCGTGTACTGCCTCACAAGGCTTCAAATTAGTTGCATCCAGCAACTTGGTTGATTATGTTTGTGGTGTAATTTGTAGATGCCCCCTTAACTCTACACAGTTTCAGCGGCCCACAAGCATATACTATATACTAGGGCATCATTTCACATGAAATCTGTGGAGCTGATCGTCTTACTTACAGATAATGATCTTTTACACGTATCAGCAGCTTGGCAGGTTCACGTTTGCAAGATTTTGATTTATTTCCAGTCAACTATAGAATTTTATGGAGCAACAAGTGCTGAATAAAGGAGTAAAGGAGTTTTGCACTGATGTGCAATGTCAGGGTAAAAGCATCACCATCTTTGGGAAAACACTGCAGATCTTAGTTATGCCAAAAAACGTACTAAGATTTCTATAGACTGCATATGGTTTAAATGCACTCCTGCCAGTAATCAGCCCTGAGTTTATCATGTAATCTGTAATCTGATTACTGTATTCTGATCATGTAATGCAGTTACATGTATTCCAGTACTACCCACCCTGACTGTATGAATGATTGATCTTGTGCAAAAATGTTATTATCAGCCATAAATGTTATTATCGACCATAGCTTAGCAGTTGCACAGTTGTTTCCACAAAAGTTAATATAGAAATGTACCCCAGTATTCCAAAAAAATATTGCTTTATATAAAAAATTTAAGCGCTTGGTTACTCTGGGTAAGTTACAAGTAGGTTTAAATGTACATTGGAAACAGCTAACTTGATTCAAATGTGTAAAAAAAATAAAAATAATAAAAAAGTTTCACCTAGAAGGAATCAACCAACAGAAATGAGACTTAGTGGGTAGGTTTCACATTGTGAGACATGCAAATGATTCAAGTTTCACGCTCGACCACGCATGTGACAAAAGCAAGGCCAGGCCTTATCGCTGTACCTGACTGACTATATAAGGTTGTCCTTTTGCGTGTGCTTTCCAATTTTCTGTTGTGTTGGTAGCATCCTTTGCAAGCAAAGCATGCCTTGGAGAAGAGTTTGAAAGCAGTTCAAGCAGTTAAAAGAGTTGGAGAGGGGTCACATAGGGAAATGGGGTGGTCATATTGATGTATTGCGTGCCATACTTGTCGTGCAAATATTACAGTAGCAGGTGGCAGTGGATAGAAAAAGGCATGCACAAGCGAAGGACTGGGAGACCTACATAAACCACGGAGAGAGAGAACGGAATGTCTGACATGCACGGAGTGACCCAGCAGCCACAACTGTGGACTTTCAGCGAGTCATCCTGTTAGTGCCAGCATCATTTAGCGCCAGACAGCTGCATGACACAGGACTACATGCACGCCGACTGCTACGATGCGACTGCCCTTAACACCATGTTACCAAAGACTGCAATGATGTCGTATCAGACTGTCATGGAGTGACCTCAGAATGACAGCAGATTCTTAAGAGATGAGTCCCACTTTTGTCTTGGTGGAGATGACCAATGAATCAGTGTGGAGGCACCGTGGTCAGCACCAAAACGAACAGTTTGTTGTCATGCGTCAAGATGCATGGGATGGATTATCGCAGGACACCATTGGGAACCTCTACAACTCCATGCCGAGACGTCTGAATGTTCCTTTAACAAACACGGTGGTCCGACGCCATATACTTGTGTATGAGTAACTCAATAAATATTGTCCATATCAGTCTAAATTGTTAATCTTCCTTCCAAATAGCATCAGACACTTTTTGATGATGAGTGTATATAACACAAGCACTTCAAATAGAAACTATGAAAATTCATTGGTGATTTTTTTCAATGCATGCATTATATGCTTTAGAATATATATATATATATATATATATATAGCTCAATACACTTGCATGCTCAACATCTTCACATATGTCTGTGTGTAGATACTGAACAATGGTGTAATGGCTCGATTCTTCTGCAGCATTATGTCACTGCTTTGTCGGTGAGAAAGCAAGAGGCTTCTGGTCCACTAACTTTCTAGAGTTTACTTAGTAGTCTCCATGGTAACCGACGCCCCCTCACATCAGAGCTGGAGCGGCTTCCTGGTGGCATGACTTCACTGTATCAGTGTGCGATGGCAGCACATCAGTGGAGCTCCAAAGAAAAGCAGCCTCAGATACCCCAGCTGGAGGGCTTTCAGGTCAGAGGCATATAATATGTAAGAGTTACCTTACATAATACACCTTCAACACTGTGTACATGTGCATACGTGTGTTCACTAGGTGAGACTGTTGGTATCGGGCTATTAAATCAGAAGAGAAATATTTTTAGTTACTTGCCTGTCTAAGGTAAATGATCTGGAGGTGAAAGCTATCACTAGCCATGGGAGAATCTGACCATATAGTGACTGAATATTTATTACTTGTATGTATAGTAGTGTTTGTATCTGTTGGAGATTGCGAAGGACAAAAAGATCTCTTTGTGAATGTGGTCTCTTTGTGAAACAGGGGTGCACAATCCTCATCCAGGAGATCCTCCACCAGTTTAGCTCCAACCACAATCAAACACAACTGATCCTGGTGATGTAGGCTTTCAGGAACATCAGAATATTACTGTCATGCCTTGCCCTGTTTCCTTCACTGCCTGTTCCTGTCTCTGTTTACCTTTCCTCATGTTCCTGTCATTTCAATATGCTTTAGTTTATTTTGGTTTCTAGCTCCTCCTTTTCTCCGCCCTCTTGTTATGCCCCTCACCTGTTCCCAGTTTCTGGCTCCTCCTGTTCCCAGATGTTCCTTGTCTGCCATTTATGCATTTATACCCCTCTGTTTACTCCCAGTCTTGGTCTGGTATTGTGATTATGTGATTTCCTTATTGTTTCCTGTATTGTATCCTCTGTGGTCCCGGTTTTGTTTTCCTGTATTTTTGTTTCACCGTGGACTCTCCAGCTCTTCCCGTCTCCACCTGCACTTTCCATCTCCTGGTAATGTCAGTATGGACTTCAGTAGACTTTGCACATGTATCCACCTTCCCTGCCTACTCAAACATCACACTTACGCTATGTTCAGATTGCAGGTATAGTGAATTTGTTGATCAGATCTTATGAGTCGACTGTCTGCACTGTTATCTGAAAGATCACCAACCAGTCTGCGTGGGTTCTTGTGGTCATGATGTAGGAGTCAGTAACTATGTAGAAATTCCCGATGCTTCTGGCACTCTGCATTTGAACATCATTGTGGTATGTTGTGATGCAAAAAAACACTTTTTGAGCAATTTGAGTGGCTGGACATGGCTGTGAAAATCTGATTGGGAACTGCCAATTGTGCTTTTGATCCGATTTGCAAAAATCTGACTTCATTGGTTTGTTTGCTGCCCAGAAAATCAATCTGGATTTGGACTGGCACAACAAGGCCTTAGAGCCCTGAGTGTTGGATCTGGAACTCTCCAGGACCAGATTGGGAACCCCTGTTCTAGGAGATATTTATAATAGATGTTCCTGAGCTTTATCCAGAAGTGGGCCTACATTGTGCCATAAGAGGGATGTAAATATTGGCAAAATATACAGCCTTGATTCCAGAAGTATGTTAATAGGTTTTCGTGTGTGCGCGTGTGTGTGCGCGTGTGCGTGTGTGTTAACATGTCAAATGATATTTTTGTTAAACCCTGTTAATGTACATTCTTAGTCTGACCTTTCAAACCTTCATAGCTGTGCAGACTGAAGCTCTGCTGCATGTCTGCTCATGTCCCAATAATAGAATCTGTTATCCTGTAATTCAAATACAGATTTTAAACAGCAGAATTAATCAACAAGCAGCAAACTGTCAAAAGCATCTGGAA
>JAVGWN010002460.1:0-11103 GCA_034552555.1 Semaprochilodus insignis
ACAATTTCAGTCACCATATAACAGTTTCCAGAGCAGAGAAATAAGCCCCTGTGTCCTTGTGTAACAGACTACCTCACAAATCCACAATTTGACCAAATGATGCAATATGGCCGACCAGTTAGTGAGTAGCATTCTAACACATGCATACTTCACTGCATTAGCAGTGCATGCAAGTCTGTATTTCCCTCCATTCCATTTTTAAGTAGGCCATAGGCTAAGGATTAATGATATTAAGAGAGGCTGAATTGGCAACGTGCATAAAGCAAACCAGCGCTAAACTGAAAGCGAGGGAATTAAAATAAACTTGCGTCCTTTGGGAGTCCGTTCTAAACCTGATCAATCTAGGCCTGGTTTAGAGTATACTTTCTATTATATCACAGTTGGATAAGCTTTTGATTGGTGGGGTAGGGGAGCAGGATAACATTCGTCATTTTAGCCTACATTTTTAAGATTATTCACTTTAGTCTCTGTGTCATACTATGGACTGTGCTTCCGCAATGGGAAATGAATTTGACTGTTAACCTTCATTTTCAGTTTGCACAGTACATACCAGTGGTGGACACAAGCCATGTAGGGCTTAAAAAGTAGAGATCCCCAAGACTCTAGTGTCTCTCAGTCCACCAGTCTTTAATAGAAGCTCATTAATAAGTCTGACACGGACGTCTATTCAAATGATCATAAACACAGAACATTGAAGAACAGTTTCCATTAGCTAGAACCAAGCTCTGTCCAACAGGTCAAAACTGTACAACAGGAGTTACTGTACACCAACACACTACTTACAGTACACTAACGCATTACACTTACCGAGTTACTATATACCAACACACTACTTACAGTACACTAATGCAGTACACTTACCGAGTTACTGTACACCAACACGCTACTTACATTACACTAACGCATTACACTTACCGAGTTACTATATACCAACACGCTACTTACAGTACACTAACGCATTACACTTACTGAGTTACTGTACACCAACACACTACTTACAGTACACTAACACGTTACACTTACTGAGTTACTGTACANCTACTTACAGTACAGTAACCAATTGTTACTATCCACCACTGGTACATACAGGCTATACTTTGTACTGTGTACTAGTTTACATATCCCAGAATAGGACGAAAATCTGAGGCAGTTGATTTTTTCCCCCTGTAATTTAACCAGGAAAGTAATAAAGATCTAATCCTTATGTACAGTGGTGGCCCAGGTTAGCTTTAGAACAGATCGGTGCTATTCTGTCCATTAGAGAACAGTGAACTTCGCTTTCACTGGATGGAGACAATGGTGCTGCTCTTCTTCCGTAATTGTACGTGGAGCAACTTAAATCGTTAAGGTGCTACCAGCAGTGTTTTTGGACGAATCATATGAGCATATGATATAGCATTGTTTGATGACCTGTATTTACAATAAAGGGGTCACTAAAATGTAAGTAAAGCCTACTTTTGGCCTTTCGCTGTAAAAGGTCATGTAAAAAAAATAACTGACATTCCAAAAAAATGGTGGAATGGTTGGTACATAGTTTTTCATTGGAGGGGCTCAATAAGGAAATTGTGAAGTCCTGCAAATTGTATTACCGGCATCCTTTATCTCATGGTGGCGGAGACGTACTGTATACTTTCAAGTGAACAAACTTTGTAGTTGGCTTTGCAGCTATAAGTGTCATTGCTATGGAATGGCAGATTGTTGCTTATGTGTTTCTAAACTATGTCTATGGTATTGCATAAAGTTTCTAAAGTGCTGCTAGGCCACGGCTGTGTTATCCTTAGTACTTGCTAAGGGTTTGGCGGGCCATTCCTAGGGTATTCCTTCTAAGGTTGTAGCTAGGCCATTGAGCATGGTATCCCTGGTGGCTGCTAAAGTGTTTTTGAGCCGATGCAATGTTGTCTAAAGTAGCTCGTAGTAAAGCTAAGCTGCTGGCGTGGCATAAACTAGTTTAAGGTATAAACTAGCTAAGCAAGCAAGAAACGAAAACAAACACAAAACAAAAAATAACCAAAAAAACAAAACAATATCCATTACTGAAGAGCACAGCTAAAATACATGGAGCACACATATCAATATTGCTATTTTGAATATTATAACCTTGTTATTCAGATGGCACGGTGATACTGGGGAGAGCAGTATTAGGACGAATGTTATAGAACTCATAGCCATAGGATGGAGCTGTTTTTTCAGCAGACAGAACTGGTTGAGACCCCAGGCTCACTTGGATGCTAATGGGAAATGACAAAATGATGACTCTTCATGGCTTGCATGCACAAGGGCTGAAGACTGAGTCAAGTGGCTGGTCAATAAATTAGGGCTAAGCAATTGATCTGCGCTAGTATTATATTAATTTCAAATTATTATCAAAACACTGGCAGAAAATTGGCCAATCAAGAACTGTACATACATGTACATATAGATGCATAGATCTCAAGAGCTGAAGGCTTATTAATTCAGATTAATATCAGCATAATCACAGAGTGATACAGAAATAAACAAAATCACGTCTTCCAAAAAAGGTGGAACCAATAGGAGGAACCAATTTCACAAGAAAAAACATTCCAGGCTGTCGTTAGAAATGGAAAAGAGTGGGCAGCAGCTCTAAACCAGCTCTAAACAGTCTCACCAAGTTTTGTCATTTATGCCTTTAACTGAAAGCCTAAAAGTCATAGTTCACCTCTGGATCCAGGTCACGATTCCCTGGCTAGGTTCCACTTCCTTTCATCCCTTCACCAGCCTTGACCTGTTGCTCCTTGTCTTCTGCCTTGTTCAGCCTTCCCAGACAGTGTTCCCTATATGCCAACCAGAGGAAACTTACCTCATACGCCTTTTCCCACATGCTGTTTAACAGAGAAACCGTGGCAAATACCATGGCTGTATTCAAAATGGCATAGTACATACTACTCGCATACTAAATCTACCTAAAAGTAGCATCTAGTATGTAGAATGTGACCACATTGTAAATCTGTAGTGCACTGGAGATCCCCGGATGGTGTTCTACTCCAGTCAGAGTTTCTAGTATACAGGGGGGGCTATCTTCATGGTGTACTCCATTCCATCATGCACTGCGGCCTCACCAGCTTTCAGCCTGCTTCAGCCAGAGAAAACGGCGCTGGGTAACACTGGGGAGCAAAACGCAGCCGAGTATAAATGTGGCTGTAGTGATTGTATTGGGGTATGTGTTCATCAGAATGAGCCTCAGAAAGTTAAAATATACAGGTCTGAAGATTAATAAAAGATGAACTCGCTTTAGAGGTTCAGTTTTAGAGTGAAATAGCCGAGGGTAGCTAACAGCTAGGCTAAACGTATTTCAGGTGAACTGAGCAGCGTTAGCAGCAGCTAGCTCTAAACAGTGGATACTACTGTAGTATGCAGTGTGCTGTATAGTAGTGTGCTGTTTCGAATACAGTCCATGTTTTCTACTGTGTTTGTTTTCCCTTACGTGCTGCTAGTCAGATTAGTATTGGGTTTCATTATCTTTGTGTTTTGCACTCTTTATTATTTCTTAGATTTCTTTTTGATAGTATTGTTTTTTTACATCTGACTATTGTCCAGAGATTATATTGTTTTATAAAATAAATGGACTTGCAACTACATTCTTCTTGCCTCCCGCCTTGTGTCTTTTATGGGTACTACTGTTTGGGTACTAGAGTTACACTCATTGTAGAACATGTCCTGACAGATTCCTCGTCTCGATTTGACTTCTGGGTGCAGAGCTTTTGCTCCACTAGTCATCTTTCAGATGAAGAAGGTAATATAATAAGTGGGAAATTTAAAATGAAAATGATTCAGATCCACTTCATACAGCCAGACTGAATAGCAAGTAGGTTAGCAGAACCAGTAGATCCAGGCTGAATATGCACTAAATGGAACAAACCATTGTTAGTTTTGCTGCTTGCTTTCTACCACTGCTTTGTACTGTAGCTCAGCATTGGGGAAGAACCCAGTCAGGGTCTATATACATAATGATGCTATGAAAACTCAAACTGTGTTTATAAATCACACACAGTGAATGAGGAACAGTTTCCTCCACGATTCAATAAAAACAATTATTTGCATGCAAAACTGCTTTAGGAATTAATCTGATGGTTGTGCAAGGCTTAGAATAGTTTACACACTCATCATTAAAAGAACAGCTGCACAAATAGCTGCACCCAGAAGGAATCAACCCACAGGAATGAAACTTGGTGGGTGGGTTTGACATTGTGAGACATGCAAATGATTCAAGTTTCATGCTCGGCTGCACATGTGATGTGAGCAAGGACGAGCCTTATCACTGTACCTGACTGACCCAACAGCCACGATTGCGGACATACAGTGAGTAGTGATGCCTCCATGAGTCATCCTGTTAGTGCCAGCACCACTGGCAGATGGTTGCACAGCGCAGGACTACATGCACTGTTATGATGACTGACCACGTCAACACCACGTCAACGTCGTCAAAGACTGCAATGGTGTCGTGCCAAACTGTCATGGAGTGACTTAGAATAGCAGCAGGTCATCTTCAGTGACGAGTCCTGCTGCTGTTTGAAGTCAGTCTGGCACGACACCATTGCAGTCTTTGGTGACGTTGACGTGGTGTTAAGGCAGTCATCATAACGATCTGTGTGCAGGTAGTCCTGCGTCGTTTGGTCACTCCACGCATGTTGGACAATTCACTCGTTCTCTTTTTGTGGTTCATGTAGGTCTCCCAGATCCTTCATGTTGCTGGTGCGTGCCTTCTTTTATCATGCTATGGTAGTATCCACCGATCGGTATGGCACCCAGTATGTCGGAGCTCTATAATGTGACCACTCTTGAACTCTTCCAGCTGCTCAAATCGCTTTTGAACTCTTCACTGAGGCATACTTCGCCTGCAAAGGATGCTACCAACACAACAGCACTAGGCAGAATGGAAAGCACTCACAACAGGACAACCTTATATGCAGAGAAACAAGGCTGCTCCTGCATATGTCTGGTACATTACATACATCATATATGTACATGTAGCCTTCTCATTTCCATAACCTGTAGTTAATACCTCTTCTGTAACCCTGCCCTGTTTACCCTTAAAGGTTAGCAATGTGATCCAGTGCAATGTGTTGGAAAGGGCACGACATGCTCTGCTGACCTGTGGAGTTTGGCTTTGTCACTGATATTAAAGTCGGATTATCAAAGTATTGCAAAGTATTCCCCTACCCATGGTTTTATAAATCCTATCATCAGTGTTTAGTTTAGAAGTCCATGTCGTCCCGTAGGTGGCCTGTTTTATTTGTCCTGTTTGCCCCTGACTTCAAACAGCTCGAGTCCGCCACTATTTATGAAAACGCTGCAAAGCTGTATTGGAATCAAAAACCATCAGACTATGCTGGTAGTAACAGTTCAAAGAAATGAGGTGGTATTCCTGACATGCATAATCACCTATCTTACCTGAACATTCCCTAACACCGTAGCATTCAGGCTTGCACACAGTCTAGCAGGGGACAGAGCCAGGGTGACACCGGGATGGAAACGGGATATCCAGGGGATGTCCACATGGAGGACATTTCATGAAAAGTAAGTGGTTAATTCTATTTAAGCTGATAGTAGTTTAGTATGTTATATTGATTTTTTTTCTTTTACTTTTACTTTATATATGTACATTTTCTAGTATTGTGCGTCTCAAAAGTATCATGCTGTGACATAGTGTGACATAGTATAAAACTGTCTAAATAAGACCAAAGAATTTGTTATCCAAAATAAATCAATAAAAGCAACAAATGTACACTAAAAAGAGAAGTACTTCGATTTTTCCGAGCTGTATTTTTTATTTCTTTTAAGGCTGTTTAGGGTTACAGTATATGTGAGTTAAGCAGTTGTACTTTCTTTACCTTAATCCCGTCCTGTTGCGCTCTTTTGCCTCGGTTGAATTTGTCATGACTTGTTTCCTTTTGCTTTTACAGAACTTCATTTTCCCACTGAGAAAATTTCAGAGGAGAATTCAAAGTGAAAAGCATAATCCCTTCATATCAGGACACCACTGCCAACCAGCATGGCCACAGCAAGCGAACTCTCACCAGCAGAAGAAGGTCAGACATGCNTCATTTTCCCACTGAGAAAATTTCAGAGGAGAATTCAAAGTGAAAAGCATAATCCCTTCATATCAGGACACCACTGCCAACCAGCATGGCCACAGCAAGCGAACTCTCACCAGCAGAAGAAGGTCAGACATGCTGATTACTTTGTTAAATGAATTAGGGGAATTCCCAAAAAGTTGGGACGCTGTGTAAAATGTACATAGATGTAATAGATGTAAACAAAGTCCAATGATTTGCAAAATCTCATAGACCCATATTTTTTTCACAACAGAACATAGAACACATATTAGATGTTGAAAGTGTGACATTTTACCAAACTTATTACTTATTTCTTATTTCATGAAAATTATTAACTCATTTAGAACTTGATGGCAGCAATGCATCTCAAACAAGTTGGGACAGGACCAGGTCTACCATTGTGTAGCATCCCCTCTTCTATTAACCACAGTCTGTAAACATCTGGGAAGTGTAGTGACCAGTTGCTGGAGTTCTGGGAGGGGAATGTTGTTCCATTCTTGTCTGAAGTGGGATTCTAGCTGCTGAACAGTCCTGGGTCCTCTTTGCTGTATTTTTCATTTCATGATGTGCCAGATTTTTCTATTGGTGAAAGGCCTGGACTGCAGGCAGGTCAGTTCAGCACTCGGACTGTTCCTCTGAGAATTCAAGCTGTTGTGATGGATGCAATATGCGGTTTAGCATTGTCTTAATGTCTGATATATGAGAGGCCTTCCCTGAAAGAGACGCTGTCTGGATGGGAGTGTATGTTGTTCTAACTCTATATACTGTTCAGCATTGATGATGCCTTTCCAGATGTGTAAGCTGCCCACGCTATAGGCACTAATGCAACCCCATATCATCAGAGATGCAGGCTTTTGAACCTCATCTCTGCACTGACAACAAGCTGGATGGTCCGTCTCCTTTTGAGTCCGCAGGGCACGGCGTCCGTAGTTTCCAAAAAGAATTTCTAGTTTTGATTCCTCTGGCCACAGAACAGTTTTCTATTTTGCCTCAGTCCATTTTAAATGAGCTTTGGGCCAGAGAAGATGGCTGTGTTTCTGGGTCATGTTGACATGTTACAGTTCTAACTAGCATTTGTGGATTGCATGGCAAACTGTGTTCACAGAGCCCATGCAATTGGGGTTGTAGTATTAAAATCATTGTGTAAATGTGTCAAGACTGAGCACTGTGCTTTTTCCATGACCATACTGTTTCTGTTTCAGAGCTCAGGATTGTACTGCTGGGGCGAGTCGGAGCTGGAAAGAGTAAAGTGGCCAAATTCCTATTGGGTAGCAAAGAGCCTGAGGGACGGATAGGATTGTGCATTATACTTGAAGGAGAAGCTGCAGGAAAGAGGATCTGCCTGGTGGACACACCTGGATGGGACCGACGTTCTATATATAACACACCTGAGAAGATTAAAAATGAAATTGCCAAAAGCGCAACCCTTTGTCCTCCAGGACCCCACGCTCTGATTGTGGTGTTGTATGTTGAAAGCCTCACTTATGTACCTTCTACTAAAGAACTCAAAACCGTCAGTCGGCACATGGAGCTGCTGTCTGAGAGAGCCTGGAAGCACACTATGCTGCTGTTCTTATGTGACGAGGATGTGGAGGATGCCATAATCAACAAGCACATCCAGAATGCAAATAGATTGCTGGAAAAATGTGGCAACAGACACTTTGTTCTACGTTCTGAAGCCCAGGTTCCTGAGTTCCTCCAAGAAATAGAGAAGGTGGTGGAAGGAAACTGTGGTGAATATCTTCCTGCCACAGATTTACCTGACTATACACAGAACAACACCCCACAGAATATTACAGAGATGAAAAAAATGTATGAGGACAGAGAAGAAGAGCTGAAAAGGGGCTATCAGACAAGAATTAGTGCCTATAATAAAAAACAGGCTGAGGAAGACGTGCTTAGGCACAGACGTGGAAGTCTCCAAGGGCGTCATCCTGATAGTAAGTATAATTTAAATATATGACTTTTACCGTGCTTAAGTCTGGTCTTGTATTTAAGCACATCTAATTCAAAAGCAATTTCTTTGTTTTACAGTGAAGGATGATGATCAGACAGTGGGCACTGTGGCTACTAGAAGCAAGTTTTGGGAGGACCATAAACCAGTAATAGAAAAAAAAAAAAAAAAAAAAAAAAATGGATCGGTGGGTGGATCTGTATATGGAGTAAAAGGGTTGTGTGTGGGACTTGTCACTGGAGCCGTCTTATTAGCTCTATTTTCTTTATGGAGGACTGGTTCTGCAAGTCAGGCAGAAAAAGGTTCAAATACTCTGCAAGAGAGAAAACGCGCTACATGGAATGAGTGAACTATAAATTTGCCTTCAGAGAGCTTATGTGCTGTTGTGAAAAGATACTTATTATGTGTTTATACTGAGCGAATTATGCAGGTGCTGGAGTCATGACACTACACGCTATCCCTAAACAGACTTTACACTGCCCAGTATGATCCTACTAGCAGGCTACTGTTTGCTCAGTTGCCCTGCTGATACATTCTAACCATCCATTTTACATTACTGGTAAACATACATACCACCTTCCCTTCCACCCCAGCACAGTATAGCACATTTACAGTTTTAAAGGCACGTCTACCCACTGTAGGGGTTTTGGAACGTCCATCATGCCAGAAAACAAACATGCCACACGTGCCCCCAGATCTCCCTTGGAACGGAATTCTCGTGTTCAGGCGTCGGAGCAGAGATACTAATCCCTGCATCCTCCTCCTTGGTGCACAGCTAAACTCCTTTCTGACTACCAGGGACTGCCACAACAGGAGCACTGCACCCTCATCCCTGCCTCAGCCAACCACACCACTGGTGTCTGCTCCAATTATTGCTCCAGTTACTCCAATTAAAGACATTGTGGCCTGATATGTACATGTACTGTGTTGTGCATGTTCCAGGATGGCTGCCTCATTCGTACTGAATGTAAAATTACAGACGCTCATGGCACTTTTCCAACCAAATCCTTGTCTTTAAAGGTAGCAAAGGGATTTTGAACTCTGAGGAAGCTATCCTGCAGAGCTGACAGTACAGATTCAGGGGATGAGCAGTTGGCATATAGGACAGTATTCCCATTAATACATGTCTGAATGTATTATCAGCAGCAAGAAAACAACCTATAGAAAACAGTGTAGAACCTAGTACTGACTCTTGTGGGACGCCTTTAGTAACCGGTAACATGTTGTGACCTTAGAGACAGACATTTTGTGATCCAAGCTAAAGCAGGATCTTTGAACCCTGTGCTGCCCAGTCTATTTATTTGGATGGAAACATGGCATATTTAGCATGGTATGGGCCCCTGTGCCAAAGCAATTATACTCTCCGTACAGAATAACTTTCTTTTCATTCTTTGTCATTCTTTCATGTTAAGGTATTTCATGAGTAACTTTCTCCTTTAAAAAATATACTTTTTAATTGTTTGGCAAATACATTCATACAAACGCATCAAACTCAAGGAATGAGTCTTCATATAAGTTGAAGTGTTGAAGATGATTCAAAAATCACCTTCAATCTGATGTGTTCAGACAAGTGACTTTGTACACTTGAAAATAGTTCACTAATGACAAAAAGTGGCTCAACCAGCTGAGCCTGTATTTGTGGAATGTTTCACTGAACTGCAGAAACGACACAACTCAATCTTTTAACGTGGAAACTTTAAGACGCTAACTAACATATTTCTTGCATATATATTAATTTTTTATCCTGTCCATTCTGTTACATAGAGGACTACTAGCACCACAAGCAGGTCAATAAAATAGGCATTTCTCGACCTTTAATTCTTAATGATTGCTTTAATTCCAGGATGGTTTCAGTTTAACCAGTCAGGCAACTCTCTGTAAGTCTTGGCAAGCTACCAATGGAAATCTGAGAACAGATTGCACTGTGAATGCTTTTAAAACATCCTGTGTTTAAGCATAGTCCAGAGCTGTTGTGAGGCATATTTTATGGTTCTGATTTATATTTTGTTGTGTATCTGTGGGAATGAATATGAGTGTTTTTTATTTCATTATTTACATTAGATTTTCACATTAATGTGTATCATCGCTGTTCAATGAAAAACATGTATCTCCATTTTTTTGATTTTTACTTTTATCCATCATTTGAACACAGCAGCTGCCGTTTACACTGTGTGAAAGTTTCATGATGAATGGGCCAACATGAATGACCCAAAATGGCTTGGAGAAAAGTCTGGTTCCATTGACTTACATTAAAGATACATGAGGTTTTTGTTGTCTCCTGTAAAAGTCACCATTTTGGAGATACTCTTTGGGGAGCGAAGATATGTTAAAATTAATTCTGCACTAATAAACAGTAAGTACGTGAGGACAGGTTTGTGAGACTTTAGGCATCTTCCAAACCAAAGGTATTTTGTTTGGGCACAATTGTGACTGTAGTAATATGTATTATACATATTAGAGTAGTTGAATTGATCATTTTACTTTCACCAGTTGGTGGAATAGTGAAGACTTTGGGTCATAGCAAGCATAGATGGTAGAAAGGTTACATTGGGCTTTAACAGGAACTTATGGAATTGGGTTTATGAGCAATGAAACAGCTTAGAAACCACAACCTTAATGGAATGTGAGTCTTATTTTCATTCATCTTACTAACTTATTAATACAAATGAACAGAAGAAGAAACTTCTATAGTGGGCTTAAGAAGTCCTGCTCCAGGCCTGTCTGCCTCTCATCAGATTTTTGAAAATGCTGTAAGCTCTACAGCTTACAAAGAATTGGTGCATATAATAAAAAACAGGCTGAGGAAGCTGTGCTTAGGCACCGACGTGGAAGTCTCGAGTGGCACAGTTTAGCATCTGTCCAGTTTAGTACATCTGTGACACTGTGGCTACTAAAATCAGGTACTGCCTGCAGTAGTACTGATTCTGATCTGTGCTCTTTTGGCATTGATGGGTGGATAAGTATATGGATTAATGGGGTGGGAATTGTCGTTATATTTCCACTGGCTGGTTCTGCAAACCTAGAAGAAGAATGAGGAAAGGTGTTGTTCCTGGCATGTAAGAGCTGTGCACATTC
>JAVGWN010002461.1:0-11102 GCA_034552555.1 Semaprochilodus insignis
TATATATATACACTAAAGCCTCATTACTTTGTACCAGTATACTTAAATTTTTTTTTGGAATTTTCAACAGCAAAATTCAACATAACAAATCTTACATGGTGGGCCATATTGCAGCTCAACTGGCAGTAGAAATAAACAATAAAGAAAGAAAACATTATTAGGCATCCAACCAAATATTTCCACAGCAGCCACACTTCCTGAAGTAGTAAAGAACAATGTGAGCCTCATTGTATCCTCAATTAGAGAACTCCAGTCCTTTCTTTCCAAAATGTACTGCATTAATTAATACTGACTTTATGCTCGAAGAATCTTCATAAATAATGTACTAGACCAACTCCTTAATAAGCAACTTTCTAAAGACAAATCCTAATAAACCCCCCCAAAAAGGTCCAAAAAAACTTGGAGCGATGCCCATATTGTAGGTAAGCTGGTTTGCGGAATAAGGAAATGAGGTAAGACTGCTCTTAAGAAGATACAGATACTGTAAATGAATGCTAAATGACCACCACCCCATATATCCACAACAGCCACATTCACTTTTAATCAGCTGCTGTTTTCCCTGTCATTACAGACTAATAATCATCTTTGGTCATATAGAATAATGGGATGGCTTGTGCAGGCTGCTGCGGATAATAAACAGGAGCATCGCATTAGCATAATCTGTACAATGAGCTTACATAATGGCACAAGAGCAGGGTGATGTAATCTGCGAGTGAAGCGTTTATGCTTTCACATGATCTGGGGAGGTTTCTCGTACTTGGAGATAAAATGAGCGCAGAGCAGCAGCCCACTCACGTTAGCTTCAGCCACCCTCTCGCGTTTGCCTCTCCATCTCGCTTCGGCACACGCACAAACACACCGCCTCCTCTCTGGCTTATGTAAAGCATGCTGCAGAGGGAGAGGGTGGGTGCCTATTGTAATGCATTGTCTCTTTTACAGCAGCTATACTCTACTCCACTACGGGCAGCAGAAGAGCCAAATGCAGGAGAGACTGATGTAAGCAGTAATGATGCTTCTCTTCATGGGTATATATGTGCTTGCGTGTGGTTGCACATGCACCACCGCACGCACACAAACTTTTAGAGGGTATAATACAATCCGCCTTCTCTCTCCGCTGACTTGGGGGTAAAGCTTCTAAAACAAGTGTAGGATCTGAGGCTTATGTGCAGGGACAGGTGCGCATCCACTCCTACACAGACAAGGAGCCTTTCTTTTCTCTGACACCTCTTTATTCTGGCTGCTCTCCCTGAAGGAGTGGGAGCCTGTACTGCTACAAGAGCAGAATTCAAACGGCGTGTACAGTATTCCAGAGTCACAACACCGAGAATGCTTCTGCTGTGTCTGATCTACTCGTACCAGCGCAACACACACTAACACACCACCACCACGTCAGTGTCACTGCAGGGCTGAGAATGATCCACCACCCACATAGCACCTGCTCTGTGGTGGGCCTGTGGGGGTCCTGACCATTGATGACAAAGTATGCAGAGAAACAGATGGACTACAGTCTGTAACCGTAGAACTACAAAGTGCTCCTATATGGTCAGTGGAGCTGATACAGTGGGCAATGAGTGTAGATACAAGAAAGTGTACCTAATCAAATATCAGGTCAGTACAAATATAATATAATATAATACATGCACTGGGCACCTCATTAAGTATGCCTCCTTGTCTATCAGCTCCACGTACCATATAGGAGCATGTTGTAGTTCTACAATTACAGACTGCAGTCCATCAGTTTCTCTGCTTGCCTTGTTAACCCCTTTCAATGGTCAGGACCCCCACAGGACTCCAGCAGCACTGCTGTGTCTGATCCACTCACACAAGCACAACACACACTAACACACCACCACCATCTCAGTGTCACTGCAGTGCTGAGAATGATCCACCACCCACATAATACCTGCTCTGTGGTGGGCCTGTGGGGGTCCTGACCATTGATGACAAAGTATGCAGAGAAACAGATGGACTACAGTCTGTAACTGTAGAACTACAAAGTGCTCCTATATGGTCAGTGGAGCTGATACAGTGGACAGTGAGTGTAGATACAAGAAGGTGTACCTAATCAAATATCAGGTCAGTACAAGTATAATATAATATAATATAATACTGTATAATATAATACATGCACTGGGCACCTCATTAAGTACGCCTCCTTGTCTATCGTACCATATAGGAGCACGTTGTAGTTCTACAATTACAGACTGCAGTCCATCTGTTTCTCTGCTTTCCTTGTTAACCCCTTTCAATGGTCAGGACCCCCACAGGACTCCAGCAGCACTGCTGTGTCTGATCCACTCACACAAGAACAACACACACTAACACACCACCACCATCTCAGTGTCACTGCAGTGCTGAGAATGATCCACCACCCACATAATACCTGCTCTGCGGTGGTCCTGACTGACTACTGACAAACAGGGTAATAGGGGGATTACAAAGTAGGTAGAGATACAGATGGACTGTAACTGTAGAACTACAAAGTGGAGCTGATAAACTGTGCATTGAGCATTGATACAAGGTGAGTGTACCTAATACAGTGCCTAATATAATATAATATAATATAATATAATATAATATAATATATCTGTTGATTTAAACATTAGTGTTTTTATTGTCAGAAAATATTCACTGCTGAGATTAATTTTAAACCATTTATTGGCTGCCTAAGACTTTACATAGTACTGTATGTCATTACTACTCAGTTTACATACACATTCATCATCAAAAGAATAGTTGTATAAATAGCTGCACCCGGAAGGAATGAAGTGACAGGAATGAAACTTGGTGGGTAGGTTTAACATTACAAGACTCCCCCTCCACCCCTACTGCAAAATCTGCAGGAACTGTGTGAGGATATTCAAGCTGCACGGGATGGATTATCACAGGACACCATTAGGAACCTCTACAGCTCCATGCCGAAAAGTCTGGTATGTTGGGTTAGCAAACATGGAGGCCTGACGCTATACTGAGAGACACTACTTCTGTGTGTGTAGCTCAATAAATATTGATCATATCAGTCTAAACTTATCATCATTTATTGACCCTGGTAACCTTTATCTTCCTTCCCAGTAGCACTCTGACACTTCCTTCTGGGTGTAACTATTCTTTTGCTGAGTGTATTTGAATAACACCAGTATAATTTTGTGTCGTGAGCGTTCAAAAGTATTCATTCTAGTGTACATAAATGTGAAAAGCTCTTATTTTGTGTAACACTGGTGCATTTCAGCTGTTCACATAATGCAAAGGAAATCTCATCTTATGCTACCACTGCAAAATTGTAGTATGACAGCAATGATCTACAAAAATAGATTATATTATTAGAATAATTTTTGGAATGAGCAAAGAAATAAAATGATCAAAGTGACAGAGCTGGTGCTGTTAATCCTTTTAAAATATAAAACACTAACGCAGGCTTTGAAGGCCAGTGCCTGAGTTGGTCACAGACATCGCTGGAAAGTTGAAGCTCTCTGACAGCATGAGCTGACCACTTCAGCAAGACATTCGCTAACCCTGTACACAAGGTACTACAGAATTCAATTTACACCTCCTTGACCCTGTCTGGACCAACAGAGTGCGTCATTAGCTTCACAAAGCACTTAGGAGAGCTCTTCAAACTGAAGCCAAAATGCATAACTTCCTTTAATGAGCACAGAACCTGAACACAAAGGGGGCTGGGTTCCAATTACACTATGTGGACAAACGTATTCATTCGGTCCCAGTGCCTCGGGTGTACAAAATCAAGCACCTAGCCATGCAGTCTGCCTTGACGATCATTTGTGAAATAATGGGTCATTCTAAAGAGCTCACTGAATTCGAACGGGGTGCTGGAATAGGATGCCACCATTGCATAGATATTTCACGATCAACTGTGAGATCCACTGAAAAGCGGAAGCATTTAGGAACCGCAGCAACATAGCCATGAAGTGTCAGACCATGCGCGGTTACAGAGCAGGGTCGCTGAGTGCTGAGGCGGACGGTGCATAAAAGTTGCCAACACTCTGCTGACTCAATAACTGCAGAGTTCCAAACTTACTCTGACATTAACATCAAAACTGGATGCTGGGAGCTTTATGACATGGGTTTCCATGGCCAAGCAGCTGCATGCAAGCCTTACATCACCAAGCACAATGGCAAGCATTGGATGTAGTGGTGTTAAGCACACCGTCTCTTGACTCTAGAGCAGTGGAAACGTGTTCTGTGGAGTGATGAATCACGCTTCTCTATCTGGTTGTCTGATGGACATGTCTGAGTTTGGTGAATGCAAGGAGAAAATGACTTGCCTGACTGCATTGTGCCAAAGGTAAAGTTTTGTGGAAGGGGGATAATGCTATGGGGTTGCTTTTCACAGGTTGCCCTAGAGCCCCTTAGTTCCAGTGAAGACAATTCTTAATGCGTCTGCAGACCAAGACATTTCGAACAACGTTATCCTTACATTTTTGTGGGAACAGCTTGGGAAAGGCCCGTTTCTGTTCCAGCATGACAGTGTCCCCATGCACACGGTAGGGTCCAAAGTAAGCCATGGTTGGGTTGTCTTGTAGTAGGCCTTCCCAGAAGAGTGTAAGCTGCTGTTATAGCTGCAGAGATGAACTCCGTATTAATGCCCATGGATTTAGAATAGGATGTCATAAAATCTCCTGTAGGTGTAATGTATAGGTGTCCCAATACTTTTGTCCATATTGTGTTTGTTCGTTGGTATATTTGTTTGTTTACAAAAATGAATTAGCTTTTCTTTGGAGAAAATCAGTAAAAGTCTATACTGTTTCGTTTCCCAGAGAGAAAAAAAGAAGGTAAAGAAAGTGCTCAAAATGTGAATGGAATTTGGGCTATTTAGGAGACAAAATTTAGTGCAGCGTTATTACTGCTATATTGAACTATGGTCTGCTGTTTTCCTGTTTTTGTCTACTTTCTATGCTTGTTTAGCCACCGAACAGTCAAAAAGCTATTTCTTAGGTACAAGGTAATGAGGTTTGACAGATAGCAATGAGGAAAGCTTGTTAGTCTCAGACACAGAAACTCCAGAGTGCTTTATTTATTTGCCATTTATGCATGTGAAAGAGAATAAACTAAACATTCATGGCGACTGAATGGGTTCTCCTGCTGTAATGTCTAGTGAGAGCTGGCCATAGGGCAGTTAGTTCGCCTATTAAAAGAAAGCTGAGGTGAGCAGTAAAATACAGTATATATCACTTTTACTGGTGTAACAAAAATAGTTCACACTGTTAAAAGCTAAGGCAAGTTTTTGCGGCACCACCCACGTCATATGTACAGCTGCAAACTTTAAAAGTGGTGCTGAAAAAAATTGGCACCTTACACTTGTTTATTGCATGATACTATAGTTATATCTTTGCGTTTAGCCAACCTAGGAACCTGGTGTTGAAGTCTGCATCTAGCAGGTGTGTTTAATAGCTCAAATGGCCAATGAGAGGTCAAAATATAAGAGCCTTGATGTGACACTGATGCAACTGAGGAGTATGCAGTAGTACAACTGGGCCTGCTGGTTCTCCTCTCACCTCTGATCTCCCAGATTCCATTTCCCATAACTCACCACCCGATGACATCACTTTCACATGTCCGCCATCTCCCAGTCCCGTTCCGTTCTCTAGATCAGAGTCTCCTGAGTATTGAGCCCACCTGTTGTTAATTTAATCTGTTTGTATAAATACTCCTCTCTCACTCTGACCCGTTGCGAAGTATTGCCACTCTGTGTGTACTGAGCGGTTCTCCCTGTTGTTATTCTTGTTAGCTCCTCTTCTTTGACTCTATTTTGACTTTCTGGTTTACTCTTTTGTCTTTCCCCTTTTGGTTCTGTTTCTGGTCTGGTTGTTTGCCTGGTTCTGCCTGTCTTCTTACTCTGACTCTGTCCTTGCCCCTAGGTTATGTCTGCTTTGATGTGTTGCTGCTGTGTTGTACTACCAGTCTGTTTAATAAACATCGCTTTGCTTTTAGCTCAGCGCGCTTCACAATCTGTCTGTCCATCAACACACTGGGCCGGTCATGACAGCTGAAGTTAGAAAACGTTACTTGCAGTGATTATACATCTACCTTACTTGTGTTTGAATGAAAGCAGTATAATAAAATATGTAATGTTATATGTAATCTTATCAACTTCTTTGTCTTTTAAAGGGATCATTTAAGACTAGAAATATGTGACTAAAAAACAGGTGACGCAATCATGCTTGGATATAACAGGAGCACACAGGAAAGGCCTAGTCCTTATGAGCAAGGATGTGTTGAGATTTTGCCAAAACCAAAAAATGTATAGGCATAAAGTCCAACAGTGTAAAAATAACACTCCTGAGCTAAAGATTGCTAGAATTGTAGGTATTTCACCCTTTACGATGCATAATCTCATCAATAGGTTCACATAATCCAGAGGAAGGCAAGGCCAAAAACTGCAACTGAATGCCACACGGCTATTATCTGTTGTCAAGAAACTCTGTCCATCACCACATCCACAAGCGCATGTTTAGATCAGTACTGTGCACGGTGGAAGTCATATCTCACCAGCAAGCAGAAACGCTACGACGTCTGCACTCAACCTCATTTGAAAGGCCTCACCTGCAGTCCAGAACTTGTTCCATTTGAAAATGTGTGGCGAATTATTATGCTCCAGATACAGCGATGAAGGTCCCGCACAGTGGTACTGCTGGAGACGTATATTACAAAAGAATGGCAAAAACAAAATCTGCTTTCAAAACTGATGATTTGGTGTCTTTAGCCTCCAAGCTTTAATTATATATAGTGTTGTTTTAAAGGAAAGTGATGTAACACAGCCGCTATCCCAACTGTTTTTGGAATGTGTTGCAGGCCTTAAAAATTTAAATGGGCATATGTTAATGAATATGAAATTCGTAAAAGTAAAACATCAAATGTTGTGTTTTTAGCACTGTATTCAATATTCGGGTTGAATAAGTGTGGTTAATCCACTGTGGGCTGAATAGGCCGATTTAAATGTGCTTGTTTTTGTAGCTTCAGGAAGATATGGACTAGGGAGTGAATGGTACATGCAAATAAACATATTATATACAGGGGTTGGACAATGAAACTGAAACACCTGTCATTTTAGTGTGGGAGGTTTCATGGCTGAATTGGACCAGCCTGGTGGCCAATCTTCATTAATTGCACCAGTAAGAGCAGAGTGTGAAGGTTCAATTAGCAGGTAAGAGCACAGTTTTACAGTTTTGCTCAAAATATTGCAATCCACACAACATTATGGGTGACATACCAGAGTTCAAAAGAGGACAAATTGTTGGTGCACGTTTTGCTGGCGCATCTGTGACCAAGACAGCAAGTCTTTGTGATGTATCAAGAGCCACGGTATCCAGGGTAATGTCAGCATACCACCAAGAAGGACGTTTTCCTCCACCAGCATCACGTAGTGACCTGGCCACTATCCTGCAAGAAGAATGGCTTAAAATCCCTCTGACCACTGTGCAGGACTTGTATATGTCATTCCCAAGACGAACTGACGCTGTATTGGCCGCAAAAGGAGGAGGAGGCCCTACACCATACTAATAAATGATTGTGGTCTAAAACCAGGTGTTTCAGTTTCATTGTCCAACCCCTGTACATAATGTATAAACGTTGACAGTGCTAACAAAGTGAATCATCAATGATCTATTATAAATATATATATATATATATCAATACTGCCCATCTTCACCCTCCACTGTGCAGAATTGACAGCTACACATATAATATTCTTCTCTTATCACGATGGAGAAAGATACAGCAGATATGCATCTATGTAACATTATTGAGTATCTGGTTCCTTCAGCTTATGGATGGTGGGTTTAAAAGCTTTTCTCCCAAGCTACTTCTTAATCAGCTGTGCACTGCCTCCTTTTTATCTCATGAAACTATTTGCCTTTTAGTACATATTATTTAATGATTCTGGGATCGTTAAGAAGTAAATTCACTGAACTTCAAAGCAGCACCTCCGTAGCGTAATTAATAATTCACAAAGGCAAACAAAAAAAAACAAACATTGATCTTGGAGAGAGTTAGGAGACAGGAAAGTATTAGATGCTTTGCCTCATTAAATGTTATCAAGCGTATATAATATTAAGAATAATGCAAGCAGAAATAACTAAATTAAGGCAGTGATAAACAACATTGTGGTGTAGCATAGACAAAGAAGTGTATATGGTGCTGTGAAAAAGTGCACCATAGATGGGGGTAAAGGCGGTGGTCTGCTTTGTGTTAACTTGGGTTCTTTGTCTAGTATTAAAAGTAGTTTGATGAACTGAAAGTGTGACAAATATGCATAAATAGAAGAAATTGGAAAGGGGCACAGCACCCGAAGTCCATCAGCCAAGACATGTCTGATGCCAAAATGTTGGTCCTTTAGTTTATTGCTAACAAACGCTAATAGTCACCCATATCCTTTCCATAAACACATCCCCAAAACGTCTCTCAAGCCATTCAGTACTGCATCCATTTAACAGGCAGTTAAATTTCAAATCTTGAGGTGATGCCTGTTTGTCTGAAGTGGCTACCTGCAGTACTGGGCTGTAACCCACATCAGCAGACTTTGTAAAACCAATAAACACCAGATTGTGGATTGAGTGGGTCAGGAAAATTTTGGGGGTCGTATCTATGGAAACGCTTTGGGTGACTACTGGATTCTAGTGTTTGCAATGTTAGCCATGCAGGTCAAGTTTGACAGTAAAACCGCTTGGTTTACTACTTCAAGGGTAAATGAAAATTATGATCAATATATTTTCACTGAACCTGACATTCTTTTGCAGTTGCTGAATATTCCAGTATTGTCTGGATGCCTTTGAATATATAATGTACACTGAAGGTTAAGAATGCTTTTATTATAAAGCAGCAGTAATATAACAATCAAAATGTCAATCTGCCCTTTGTATGTAAATGTGCATGCTTATGTGCTGTATGTTTATTGTCTGCTGTGTTTATTGCATGTTCTGCACTTACTTCACACTCTAGTCTGCGTGTTGCGCTGCTGTTGTGTGTTGCACCATGAAGCCTGAATAATGACATTTTGTTCTAATGTATTCTATCAAGGAATGACATAAAAAACCCCCGACATGACGAAGACGTTAGTAGCTGTCCATGGTGCTGAATGGCAGTCAGGTCACTGTATGGCTTTGTTTGTTTACTTTGTTGGTGTGTTTCCTTCAAGCGTCTAAACACAAATGCCAAACCTAATCAAGAGCGAAACCAAACACCAGTCTTCTAACCTTGTGTCATCTGTAAAATAATTAGAATATAATGTTTTAGAACAAAAGTATAATTTGTAATAACAGTGCTTTTTAGCATCGGGTACAAGATGTCAATTAAAAAACAAGCTTTCTTTTTTTTCCTGGCAAATATTACTCACAAATTTGCATCTATTCAGTGTCAGTCCTCTAGTGACAAATATTGGCTCGTTATGAAGAAGAGCGGAATGTTTATGAGCAGCGAAGGGCCGGGAATGGAGAAGGAGCCCCCCTGTCAGAGCTCCATTCCAGCACAGCAGAGTTGGGAGTATCACACACAACATGACTCTGGCTTCTGCTAAGTGGCTCGGCTCAGTGTGGATGAGTGGGAAGACGTATTCCATCTGAAGAGTAGCTCTGCGTTCTGGAATATCTTCTAATGTTTCGTACATGGCGAATGTTTTCGACCTTGATCTCCACATATAGGTTAGTCTCAAATGGTAGCTTATTTGTAAAGCTCTTAGAACAGCCCTCGTTTTGAGAATCCAGTGGAGAAAATCTGTAATTCTCTACGACATCCTTTAATTAGGTCTTTCACGCAGAGCTCTCTGACAGGCCTAGAAGAAGAGAGGAAGGGCTTGATCAGAACCCGCTCTCTGTTCTCGCTCATCTCTCTGGCATGAACGTACTGTATTTGTTTCTTTTCTCTGAATCTTGCCTTTCTTTGACCTTGTAAGATTCAAGAATCACAGAAGAAAAATGAACATACTTCAAAGGAACTCCGGCTCTTCAGACGTTGAGATGAAGTCTACCAAGCCCAGGACGAGCTGACACTTCATTCACCTTGCTCTGAATAGTGTGCAAAGTGTCATTTCCTTCTGTTTATTTATTTCATTCTGTTTATATATTAACTGCATTAATTGAGAATAATAACCGCTAATGGTTGGTGGTCTGGTAGTGTAACTAAACCTTTCCAGAGTGTCCTACCAAACATCAACCCTCACAGCTCCAGTCAATCTATTGTTTAGAGGTAAGCAACATGGAAATCGATCTACATCAAATTTCTGATTAAAAATATCAGCAAGACTTTATGACTATCATGTTTATAAGAAACTATGAACACATTTATAACATTTCATAATTCCTTTATAAGGTGGTGTAAGTATGGCTATAAGCTGGGGTACGCATTGGCTAGAATGTCCCAGAAACCCATTTCTGGAGTGAAAATTGGGATGGAACAATAGTCCAGCTCAGTTTTAGAAAATCTTGGTAACCGTAAAATGTCTGTTGAATGCACCTCAAGTGCCGCCCACCCAGTCTTCTTAATGACTTTCAGTACACCATGTGTTTTGAATGTAAAGGCAGCCAAGAATTTCCACAATCAGTAAGAAAAGCTGAACTTTCTTCACACATGTCTTCAGATTTGTAGTCTACTCAATATAATTAACATTATTTGACGGTTCAATCAATCAATCAATTAATCAACATTCATTTATTTAGTGCGTTTTACTACTAATGTCTCAAAGCATCTTTACAGAAAAGCAGCTTTATGGTAGGAAAAGAAAAACAAAGGAGTCCATGTATAGGCTTAAGGAAGGGAACCCGGGTTCAAGACCCCCTTGAGCAAGCCAGAGGCGACAGGAAGGAAAAAATCCCTTAGAGTAAGAGGAAGAAACCTCGAGAGGAACCCAGGCTCAAGGGAGGAACCCATCCTCCTCAGGGCCAGATCCCAGATGAAGAGAAAAAGACAGAGCTAACGAGACTGTATGACAAGATACAATAAAGGAGCTTGGAACATCTTTCAGAAACATTCTGATCAATCCAGGTTGTAGTGAATGTAAACTTAGAACCATCCCATATTTCCTCTGCTAAAGTGAGAGCCATTTTAGTCAGGCCAGCTGATGAGCAGAAGAGCATAATCAGGTCCAGCAGGAG
>JAVGWN010002462.1:0-11101 GCA_034552555.1 Semaprochilodus insignis
CTCCAAAGCAACTCAGCCAACAACAAACAGCCGCCAAAATGCTAGTCGCGCTTAGCCAACAAAATGCTAGCCATGCTTAGCCGCCAAAATGCTAGCCACCCCTTACCCTTTCAAGGACCGGACGAGCCCTCCACACATTACAAGCCCAGGAACCAATGACACACGGAGTCACAGACTGACCCTACGTGTTGCAATGTGTGGTGGGACTGAACCGTGAATACCGTGTGTCCACTGAGCGAGTTTTACAGTCCTGAAATCTCTGGAGTTTCTAAATGACCTCATCTTTATCTCTAAGACAAGCAGAGAAACACAGAGGGAGCATTTAGTACGACTGATCTGAGTAGAGCTGCTGTAGTAATCACACTGTCTGTAACTTAAACTGGACCAACTTAAACTGGACCACACTGTGGGGTTTATCCTGATCAACAAGACTGAAACACTTCAAACACAGTCTGTAGTTTTAGTCCTGTTTAGACCCAAATTAAATTCCTCACATATTTAATCTTCTCCAGTCCCTGTAAACCACCACTGGACAGGATTTCTATGTGATTGTAGTTAATATTACATTAATAGAATATAAATTTACAGTTTTTATATTTTAAAGGTGTTTAAATTATTATTATTCCTCATTATGAATTTTTTAAATCATCACAACTAGTGCTGTATTGACACGTTCGATTGATTCACATTACAAGATCCACGTATACGGTATGATGACCCTAATGACCCAGGCGCTGGAGTGAGGTGCTGATTGGTGCTGATCGTTTTGCCCTGTTTACAGTGAAATAGATGTTTACTAGTTCTACACCATCACTGTGTTCACATGATTTAATTAGTGTAAAATTAGATTACTGGTACCAACATACAGCAGATTAATAATACAGCATATCAATACTGTCTTACAGAATATAAACTAATCTGTGTTTTATATTTAAGGTTCATTTAGTGACTTATAATCAGATATCTGACGTCTTTTATCTGTGTCTAAAGCTTTACTTATGTGTTATTTGGCATGTGATTGTTTTAATCTCTGGTAAAGACATTCTCAATGTTAATAAATAATAATGATTTATTCAGTAGATAATTTGAGTGTTTAGGTTGGGAATTTAGTCTCTTCATGGTCTGAAGTTTGTGCTTTATCTCCAACAGCTGAAAGACCTAAACCTGAACTCACATCCAGCCATAAAGGAGCTGCACTGATAGGAAATCCAGTGGTTCTGTACTGTAAGCTGGATCAGTCTGCTGGATGGAAGTTCTACTGGTCCAAACACACACAGAACCCTGAGAATGAGATCAAGACTGAAACACACTCCTACACCATCAGCTCAGTTAGTGTCTCTGATAGAGGAGAGTACCGGTGCAGAGCTGGGAGAGGAGATCCAGTCTACTACACTCACTACAGTGATGCTCTCTGGATAGACGTTACTGGTGAGTAGATGACTTTCTGATACTGATCTGGTGCTGAACATGGTCTATAAACTGCATGCAGACAGCAGAGGATTCATATTCACAGCTTCATGTACAGTGTATATTTATTCAATTCAATCCAATTTTAGTGTCATTATACCAATACAGGGTTGTACAGTATAACGAAACACAGTCAGGCTCTTTCTCCAGTGCAGTTACAAGAACATGTACAGGACATGTGCAAAGTGTAAGAGCAGTATCAGTTAAGTATGTGATTGTAAACAGTATAGATATATAAAGTGTACAGTGCAGGTAGGAGAATTAATGTTCAGGTAACAGCTAAATTGTTTAGTACAGATGTTCAGTATAGATAAATAAGTACACAGCTAAGATGTTCAAGTATAAAGTATAAATTCTAAAGTGCGGTGCAAACAGTCCTGTGAGGTAGTAGAGCCTAGTGTGTGCTGGGGGATCTGGCTAGAAATCAGTAACAGTCTTTAGTGGTGTGGTCATGTTCTGGTAGGCGCTGCTGGTGTGACCAGTTTGACAGCTCTAGGGTAAAAGCTGTTCCTGAACCTGGAGGTTCTGGCTCAGATGTTCCGGTATGGATGTTCCGGTACCTCTTTCCGGATGGCAGAGGTTGGAACAGGGGATGACTGGGGTGTGTGGGGTCTGAGGATATATTGACTGCTTTCCTCAGACATCTCTTGTCATAGATGTCCTGTATGGGTGGGAGGGCAGTTGCGGTGATGTGCTGTGCAGTCTTTACCACCCTCTGCAGGGCCTTGCGCTCAGTGATGCAGATTGTCAGGATGCTCTCCACGGTGGATCTGTAGAAGTTGCAGAGGAGAGGAGCTGCTGTGACAGGTTGACTCTCCTCAGCCTTTGTAGAAAGTGGAGGCCTTGTTGGGCCTTCCTGACAATGAAGGCCCTTAAAAAACCTATTAACCTCTGAAAGGTTTATTAAGGCTGGAGAGACAAAGTGTGGACACCTCAGATCAAGGCTGCTGTGAGGTCAACAGGAAAGTATATAGTGGCACATGACTAGTTTTGGTTTATCTGTCTTAAAGGAGAAGAACCAGCGGCTGCAACATCAACAGTTTTATTCACTGTTTCAATCTACCAATAAAAATGGTACTATAGTGATAAATATGAAACATATTATTTTGCTTTATAACATCTTATGTATTTGGGACCCCAATCTTCTCGAAACTACAGTAAAACAACATCTCAGGCATCAGTCAATGTCTTTATAACCATTTTATGTAATGAGTTTCTGTGGGAGCTTTTAGATTAAATTCTGGCATCTGGTTTCTGTCACCACCACTGTAAACCCAGAATGGCTCAGTTCATATTGAATCAGCCTGAATATCTTATTTATACCTGATTTCTAAAAATAAATGTGGAGCTCCTCTTTAACCAGCTGTTTAAAGCCTGTGGAAGAGGCTTCCTAGAACTAACTAACATGTGTTAGTTTCCTGCGTGAGGAGCTGAAACATTGTATGATACTGCTGAAAGGACCCATACTCTATCAGTAATAGGAGTTCAGTATACACGACTAGAGACGGAGTCTTTCATATTCACTACAGTTCATCATTTGTATGCAGTAACAGCACATGAGGACTAAAGTCATATATGTACTGGTTCAGTTTATAAGGTGGGCGTATTGTCTGTGGTAAAGCTCCTGCACCTACACAGCAATGAAACTATAGTCATAAGAACCACAAGTTATCTGAACTCTTTACTCCACTAGAGGGCAGTGCAGAAGCAGCATCTTCCAGTTTTTGAGTTTGTTTTCTGATTAGTCCAAAGAAGGAAGTAAAGAAAGGCTACTAAAGCTGGTTAAAGACTACAGCACACTGGAAGAGCACCACCTACAGGGTTCTGGTGCTCCATTGTCTCCCTGTTAATTTGATTATGCATGCTAGGAGATGAAATACCAGACCTGATTATAGAGCTGATTGATCTTATCTCCCTATTTATATTCATGCAGTATGTGTTACATCTCACAGCTTTTCTTTTTTCTGCTGCACAGGTACATTTGTAGCACAGTCTAGCTAGTAAACTGTATAAGCTACATTCCATGTAAATATTGTACCATATTCTGATGAACTGTACAGATTGCAGTGTTACAGTGTATTCCTCAATAGTGTACAGTTTGTGTTACTGATCACTTACAGTCTACACTGAACATTCACAGTGCAGTGTTACTGTAGATACTGACATCTACCTCCATCCTTACTGACAGTCACCTGTACTGTTTGGAGGCACTTCTTTATTTACTGCTATTTCTAGTCGGGCATACTACTCTAGCGTATCTAGTACCATTCTCTCTCTCTCTCTCTCTCTCTCTCTTTCTCTCAATTTTTATATATTTTTATTTTTACATTTTCAAAATAACAACAATGGAAAAGGGTCCGAAGCAAAACTTACCTAGCAGCCCCCCTTTGGCAAGTATCACAGCTTGTAAATGGTTTTTGTAGCCAGTCAAGAGTCTTTCATTTCTTGTTTGAGGGATTTTCATCCATTCTTCCAGTCCTCCAGTTCAGTAACAGTAATTTTGACCAGGGGTGCCCAAACCTTCACATGCCACTGTATATACTGTAGTTACTTTCCATATGTACTTGTACATGTTTATTTAACATCTTATTTTTATCTTTATCTATTTTATATTCTATCTGTACATTTTCTCACTGTGTCATGTGAGGGGCAGCGGTCTAAGCCTTTCACTGTTAGTTGTACTGTGTGTGTATGTGATAAACTTTGATCTGATTTGTATGTGTAATGTCCTTCATGTATGTGAAATACTCCCTCCTATTTCCCCCTGTGTACTTCTATTATACTGCAGTGTTTGCTGCTACTAAACGAGACCACAGCTTTTGTATTAGTAGTAGTTGCTTTGTTCAGACTCAGTTCTGTCTATGACAATCCCCTAAGGAGGGCTAGACCCACCTTCAGAATAAGAGTCTTTATCAGAATATATCCAGAGAATAACTGCTGGAAGTCTATTAACCCAAACTAACATGCAATAATTTCCCTCATTATAAAATAATTCATACTTATTACAGTGCATGAAGAAGCTGATCTGGTATAAAAAATTCCATTGCCTTTTTGAATGTCCTGTATTCCGTATACCCATGACAAACTAAACTTGAGTCTTGAATGAGACCACTGATGAGTTCAGTGAAAACAAGTAGGTAATTCAGCTCCTACATTCAGCTTCATGGCAGTTTCCCCTGTCGTGGAAATATGACAAACTCAGTCTGGACTGTCAGTTGAGAAATAATTGAAAAGAATTTATTAAAGGAAAAGAAGTTTTACAACATGCAAAGAGGATGGAATATAGGAGCGCTCCCCGTGTCCCTCCCAGATTATATTTATACCACCTGGATAGCTATTTATGTCTGTGCGTAAAATGCCCTGAGTTCCAGTCCCGTTGCTTGATAACAGCAGGAAGCTACTTCCAAGTTTGGGAGATGCAAGGTCACCAATGTGCGAGTAAGGGAAAAGAGAATATGGCTATCCGGAGGCAAGGAGGCGAGCCTGTGTATCAGTATGCCACAAGACCCAAATGTCAGAGAAGAAAGAACACCACAAGTTGTATGGAACACCTAATCACATATAGAGAACACATTGACCTCTGATTCGCAAACTGCTTAATTGTTACATGGAGACAGGACGAGGAGGCCGGATGCAAGTGCAAGTGTATAATGACAATAAAACAGGAGCAAAACAAAACCAAAAACACTAAGAAACAAAACACCACTGAGGGACAGGGAAACAGAAACAACTAACAGAGACAATTAACTGACAAGGAGACAAACGACCGGCAGGGAGACAAAACACCAAGCAAGAACAAAGGGCACATCATGGAGTATAAAACAACAAGGGCTAACGAGAAACACCTGGGAAGGGGCGGAGCTACAAACAAGGGACAGGTGAGGGGCCTGACAAGGGGGCGGAGACAGGAGGAGCAACAACCAAAACCAACAGAAGCACATGGCACGGGACAACAAAAGGTACATGGAAATGACAAGACAAAAACGAAAAACTGAGAAAACCAGGGGCTACACTAGACAGGACGTGACATTAATCATGCACAGACGTGTGAATGTGTATGGCTTACCATCAAATGTAAATGCAAACCAATACTGACTGTCCTTGTGAACCGGAACACTGAAAAAGGCGTTTGCCAGGTCAATTACAGAAAAACACTCACTGTCAGGAGGAACTTGGCCAAGAATTGTGGAAGGGTTTGGAACATCTGGTGCTCAATGTCTGACGGCAGCACTTACTGCCTGCAGGTCTTGTACAAATCCCCACTCATCGGGCTGCGGTGGCTTACGAGTTTTTTTTTTTTTAAAGGAAAAATGGGCAAAATAAATGCGCACTGGGGAGTTCGGACAAGGGGCAATTACTCCTGCCTTCAGTAAAGACTCAAAAACTGGCCTGATGCCATTGATGGCCTCTTGTTTTAGGGGGTACAGAGGCCTGTCTAGGCCTAAACTCTGATTTGGGTGTGATCAGAACTGGTACAGCATGCCTATATCACGTTTACTGGTAGCCCATAATTCTTTCAGGACTTCTGCCAATCTGGGGTGCACCCGCTGCGTGTAGACATACGAACGCTGCACTCAACATGAACACACATACAGAGAGATTGTTTAAAGACTCCTTTACTAGGGCTGTAGAGGATGCTGGGGTCTTTTGTTGACCACCAGTGCGAGGAACACTCCCTTATCCACCTCCCCTCATCCTTCCACTCACCTGAATTTGGCTTTGCTAGTGAGATATGAGGTTTTGAATCCACTACGTCCCACAGTTCTGTCTGGCAGCACTGTGCAGAGTTGGTGGAGGAATCAGCAATGGCCCTACGAGAGTTTGTACAATGATTTAGTTGCACTAAACATGCACAGTAATGTTTCGACCAATATAGGGCCTGTAGGGCCACGTTTGCAAGAGTCTTTAAACCACCCCTTCTCATAATGCTCATCCGGACCCTCGTACACATGTACAGTGCAATGGAGGTCCGCATGTTCCATGTAATCAGTTCCAGAAAAGTGTTTTCTCCTGAGCTAGTTGCACTAATTGTTGAGTGATCTTGATCACTACATCTGAACACAGTTTCCACTCATAGAGGTACAAGGAGACTGTCAGACCTTTTTGGTGGCTACGACCCGTCACAAGTTACGCCGTTACCCAGTAACGCGGAGCGGCTACGTCAGAGATCAATAAATTGTCTCTTACAACTTAACAACTTGCCATCGTCCGACTAGGATATGCCCGTCGACATAAACCTCCAATTTTCTCGAAAAACTGGAGCATCCCCTACAACCATCGTTGTGGTCAAGTTCCCAGAACTCTACTAGAGACTCTCTCTTTGTCTCTATATCACTGACTCACATCCAGTGGACCTCACACAACTGTTTCCAAATTTTGATTTACTAATACAATTGTTTCTTAAAATATTTCACACCGATCCATTAACATATTTTGGAATAATTGATGGTTCCTACCCGTATTTGGTGGACAGCAGCGGTGTACTGCCTCCTCTCTTAAAGACTAGGTTGAATGGGGAATTCAGATCCCCTGGGCGTCCCCCAGCCCAGACGATTTGTCGCCGGTGATCCGCCACTCGTGCTGCCCACCCAGGGTCCCCAGATTTGTCGTGGAAATATGACAAACTCAGTCTGCACTGCCCTTTCAGAAATAACAGAAAAGGATTTATTAAAGGAAAAGAAGGTTTACAACAAGCAAAGAGGATAGAATATAGGAGCGTTCCCGTGTCCCTCCTGAACAAGATATATATACTACCTAGATAGCTATTTGTGTGTGTGTGTGTGTAAAATGCCCGGTCCCGTTGCTTGGTAACAGCAGGAAGCTACTCCCAGGTTTGGGAGAAGCAAGGTCACCAATGTATGAGTGAAGACAAGAAAATATGGAGACAAGGAGGTGAGCTTGTGTATCAGTATGTCACAAGGCCCAGATGTCCAAGAAGACAGAACAACATGAGTTGTACAGAACACTTAATCACATATAGAGAACACATTGAACTCTGAGTTAGTCGTATTTCTCTCACAGGACTGTCAGCACTGGTGCTCCTCAAGGGTGTGTTCTCTCCCCAAAGTTGTATTCTCTCTACACTAATGACTGCACCTCTAAAGACCCATCTGTTAAACTCCTGAAGTTTGCAGGTGACACTACTCTCATCAGACTCATCCAAGATGGTGATGAGTCTACTTATCAGAGGGAGGTCGAGGTGGTTCTCTGGTGCAGTCAGAACAATCTAGAACTGAACAGGCTGAATACCGTGGAGATGACTGTAGACTTTAGGACACACCCCTCAACACTGATCCCCCTCACAATATCCCAACAGCCCTGTGTCAACCATGGACACCTTCAAGTTTCTGGGTACTATCATTTCCTGAGACGTGAAGTGGAAGACAAACATCAACACCATCCTCAAAAAGGCCCAGCAGAGGATGTACTTTCTGCAGCAGCTGAGGAAGTTGGGTCTGCCGCAGGAACTGCTGATCCAGTTCTACACTGCAGTCATCGAATCAGTCCTGTGCACAACCATCACAGTCTGGTTTGGAGAGGCCACAGTACAGGACTGGAACAGACATACTGGACAAAGTACAGGACAGACAAAGGACCATATAGACAGCTGCAAAGATCATTGGTGCTCCACTGCCCACCCTCCAAGACTTCAGTTCAAGAACCAGGAAACAGGCAGGAAACTCGTCACAGATCTGTCTCACCCTGGACACAACTCCTCCCATACGGCAGGCGCTACAGTACTTTGTACACCAAGACAACCAGACACAGGACAGTTTCTTTCATCAGGCCATCACCTTCATAAACAGCTGACCAGTCACATCATCTGCTGGACCATAGTTACTCCTGCTCTTCCATACATACCAGATTATACACCACAGTCTCTTCCCAATACATGTACACTAATACTGTTGCATTACCTCAACACTACTGCCTCTACCGCAGCATGCGATGCCGGACTGCCAGACTCAGCAAAAGCTTCTTTCCACAAGCCATTAGACTGCTCAACGCTGATTGACATCCAGACCTATCAGGACTGTTGAACTCTTGAACACACACATAATGAACAATACAATGTCAAAATACTCAGTTCTCATGTGATCCTCCATAGGCCCACAAACTACTCAAACCATGCATATCAGAGCTGTACACAGTATATTAATATATATTATTTATTGCAACTCACATCTCAATTTTCTTAATGCTGCTAATTTATGTGCAATAATCTCACTTTATTATAATCAAGCACTTTACCACTTTCCAGTGTTCAGTTTACAGCTACAGTGTCACGTTTACATTATATGTTACAGTGTGCAATAATAATATTATCACTTGGAAACATAGCAATATTGTTTCTATACAAAGTGCAATATTTCTGTAAGTGCAAAGTATCATTTCCTATTTGTTACCCCCCCCCATATTTATACTTATGTCTCGTCTGTATTGTTATGTTACTAGTATGTCTCGTGTGTTTGCACTATGTTTATATTTGCACACCGGAGTTTGGAGAAACGCAATCTCGTTCAGCTATGCACTCCTGCTGTAAAGTCTGAATGACAGTAAAGTTCACTCTTTGACTTTGAAGTGCAAGGCACCTAACTCGCAACTGCTCCCAAAAGGCCATGGAGAGGGCTGCCCACCGCTCCTAGCAAGTGTGCTCACTGCCCCCTAGTGTGTGTGTTCACTAGAGTGTGTGTATGTGGGTGCTTCACTTCACAAAATGGCTCAAAAAACTCTCTANCTGAGTTATTATCTCTCCTCTCCTCTGTTCTCACAGAGTTACCCAGAGCTACACTGACTGTAGAACCCAGATGGAGTCCTGTGTTCACTGGAGAGTCAGTCACTCTGAAGTGTGAGATACAGTCTTACAGTAACTGGAGATATCAGTGGTATAAAGGCAGCAGCAGAACTGCAGTACATCAGTCTCAGACAAACACCTACACCATCAGATCAGCAGCAGATCAGGATCAGTACTGGTGTAGAGGAGAGAGAGATAACAGACCCAGATCCTCACAATCCAGCAGTCCTGTTACTCTCACAGTGAAAGGTAAGATTACTGCTTTTGTACTGTCTCTGTAAAATGTGAGTTTATTAAAATCATTTAATTACTAAATTATATTACTATATTACACTACCTCATATTAATACTGTCTTATTAGAAACATTTAAAGGTGGTTTAGTAGCTTCTAATCAGAGGTTTGTATATTGTTTCTGTTCTTAAAGTTTTATATGTGTGTGTTTATGTGGGCATGTGCACCGACATAATCTTTTAGTCTAGTATATTAATCCATTTTGTTTTTTAAATAAGACTGTATGTTTACATTAAAGAGTGGATTATTATCAGTGTTCAACATTATAAAATTATTCAGATAACAAAGTGTCTGTTTCATGTTTATCTTAGAAAGATTACACATCATTTGTGGTAGTAACAGTTAAAGTGTGGATGTGCACTCTGTGTACTTAAAGGTATCACTCTTTACAGTCTACATACACATAGAAAACATCATAACTGTTCTGAATATGTATTTAATGTGTTTCTACAGAGAGACCAAAACCTGTGGTGTCCATACAACCTGATGAACAGGTGTTCAGTAGAGAGACTGTCACTCTCAGATGTGTCATACAGGGAGGAGGTGTCTCTAACTGGCAGTACAGCTGGTCTAAAGGAGGTTCATCCACTCCTGTCAGTAATGAACAGCAGTACAGTATCAGCTCTGTTACGCAGTCTGACAGTGGTACATACACCTGTAGAGGAACAGTGAGCGGAACCTCACGCTCTTCACACACCAGTGATGCTGTTACACTGACTGTATCAGGTGAGTGTGATCTAGTGATGAGTCAGCAATTGCGGGGAGCGGACTCATGTAGAAGAACTTATTTAGTCATATATGTATGTATGTGTGTGTGTATGTATGTGTGTGTGTATGTATGTATTTGCTGAACTAAGATAAAGCATATGGTAGATATTATGATGCAGTAGATGAAAATTCAGGTTTATTCTCCTGGATCTCCAGGAACATTTTGACATTTTGTATTTGTTGTATTTGACTCTGGGTTCACTCTTGGCATTTTCTCATGTGCCTCGTCAGTTCCTCCGACTTCATTGTTTCATTCTGCCTCTCAAAATTCATCCAGTGAAACTACTTACCAACAGAGCCATTTTTAAATGATAAACACATGCAGTTTGTTTACTGGTCCATTAGAATGTTGATTAATAAATTATTAAATTAAATAATAGAGAAGACAGCTGACTTGGCTACTTTTAAGTGGATGGAGACACTCACAAAGAGGAGATGGCATATAGTTATACGGCATCATTTTGTTTAATACTACAAAAGAACATTTTTAATATCACACTTGGGGAATAAAACACTGCACTGTGAAATGTAAGATTATTGCTTTTGTACTGTCACTGTAAAGGGAGGTACTGTTATTATTTCTTTAGATTACTGTTGGTATAAAACGCATCCACACTTTTATTCATATATTGAATCTGCTGTTCTCTAAAGATCAGGCCCGGATCATCCAGTGGGTTTTATGGGCATGTGCCCAGGGGCCAGAACTACTTGGGGACCCAACAAGCAATTATGAGAGAATCCAAACAGTTGTTCTGATCTGCAGAGGGAACTTTGCACAG